>JAPTYQ010000010.1:29056333-29071423 GCA_029814465.1 Ostorhinchus cyanosoma
AAAAAAAAGTAAAATTACATGAAAATATTTACATTTACAAACTATCCTTTCACAAAAAAATGTGAATAACCTGAACAACCATGTTCAACCTGAAATTTCTTTACATTTTTTTCTAAATTTCTTTTCATTTATTCGGCCTGTTACTAAATATTTTGTGTATTTGTGGATCCACTGTGATCTGTAAGTCGCAATGCACGTGTAAATGATAAACTGAGAAAGTTTTGTTAAAATTGCACTTATTTTTCTTAAGAAATTTCAGATTAAACATGGTTGTTGAGGTTATTTACATTTTTTAAAGAATAATTTGTAGATGTAAACATTTGCATACTGTCATTTTACTTCACTTTTATTTGATTTTACTTTGAAATGTAGAGAAAATTTTGGATTTGACATTATTTTATAAATTAATATGGTATTATTTTACTGATCTGGTCCACTTGGAATCATATGGGGCTGTATGTGGCCCCTGAACTACAATGGGTTTGACACTCCTGATATATGTAGTAACTATTTACTGATATTGAAAACAAAAATAATTCAACCTGTTCTTCCTTTGAAAACATGCTGGCTTTTTTTCTTTTCTACAAAGACATGCAACAGCTGTATTTGCTCTGATATTACTGTTATTAAACATGGACCATTCTACACCAGTTCCCATAATACAGAACATGCAGATATCCCTGTATTTTATTAATTTTTTTTAACATCTATCATTTTAGTTCAATGGTCGTGCTTGTACACTAGATGGCAGCAGTAGCTCCACTGCTTTGGTTGGATATTTCAAGGGTTTTATGTACAATAAAACCCACATATCAAATCTTTACTAATCAGGATTCTATTTTTTATTCTAAATAAAATGAAGATTATGATGAGAAGTATGATTATTATTAGAGGAAGTTAAGCCATTTGGTTCTAATTTTGATATGGGATCTGAATTATCCCTTAAAGATCCAAACAGCCACCGGTAACCAAAATCATCTCCTGATCTAAACTGTTTAATACCTGTTGAGCCACTAATCCTAACAATACATGTAAATAATTGGTGTAAAATGCAGTTTATTGTCTTTTCATGCTCATCAGATATGACCCATTTAAACGTTCAGAGGCTCCGTAGTTACTGTGGAAACACCGTCATTTTCTACAACATTGATTCACCAGTAAAACTCATGGAGTTGGATCAATGACAGTGGATGGAGGCAGTTGTTTATATGTTCACTTATTGATGTCTTTGCCAGAAGAGTCACTTTTTCTTCAGTTTTCTCTGCTTTTGTTACAATAACCCTCAACTTTAATCTGAGCTATTGCATGATCAATAAATGAAACTGCGGAAAATTCCTGATATTCACAGAAAAAAATACAAAATACAGAGGATAATATAATAAATGGTGAGAAAACATATTGTTTGATGTGCTGTAACCTTGCATCCAACATGCTTTAACTGTGTAGATGTTTGTATTTTCCGCTACTACATACAGTACTGTGAAAAAGTCTAAGGTCAGCTTTAGTTTTGTTGTTTTTTCAGGGTTGAAATAAGCATCATATTCATTTCTTATTCTCTCTGATTCACATACAACAAGAAAATACAGGAAATATGTGCACAGCTTTAAAAGACACACAAAAAACTGATCTAAATGATTGTAAATGTTACAGTCACTGTTTAGTGTGACCTCTGACCCCATGACAAAAACCAGGATAAACAGCTTTAAACATCTTGCATGTGTTGAATGAAACCTAAAAAATCTCTGGATATTAATGTACTAAATTTTTTCTCATTTTAACTAAAAAAGGGAAGTCACATTCAGAACTGCCTCTTTGATTTATAGAAGCTGTTTTTTTCCCTGAAACTTCAGTTTTTTTCTGCTGTACATACTTCCCATATGTTCCAGATTGCATCTTAATACAGAGATTGACAAATGCACACATGTGGCTGTTAGATCTTTACTCAACCAACACTCAAAATGCTGGATTAGGACTGTTACACAGAAATGTACAACTAAGAGGCAAATTTTCATTTTACGCTACTACATATGTCGCACATGTTTACTTTTCAGATTACAGTTTTTCATCCCCTTCATGTCTAATGAAAAATAAACTTTTACCAAATGTGATTTTTAAGGATGAAGTATTACTTGAGCTTAAAATTCTCCTCATTCTTAAACTACACAAACTCTTAAAAAAAAGGAAAAAAAAAAGTCTTGGATTAACTGGAAAATGTAATGCTTAAAACCAGCCGGTGACACAGGACGGAAATATTACAAACACATCAAATAGGATTCAATGGTGATTAAACTCTGAACAGTATATAAAATGATACAAATTAACTCAACCTTTACATGATATGTGTATTACTGCCAGGGAGCATTTTACTTCCACCATTCATTTTTCTACATTTTTAGTTTCATCCATGTACTTCTCAAAGGGTCTGAATGCAGGACTTGTACTAGTGTTGGATTAAATGCTTAAGTAAAGGATTTGTCAACATGTATATTTCCACCTCAGTATAATAAGGGTATTGTTGTGTCAGAAACCCCATAGGATGAATTGTTTGGATTTACTGTAACTGTCAATTAGCTATTGTTCTTTTCACACATTCAAGGGTCATTTGAGCAATTGAGTTTCCTCTGACGTTATCATTATTATGATACTGACACAGGGGCGAATTAAGGCGGGAATGAAATCTCATATTTTATTTGTTTAAAGTGTTCCAGATATTACACTTAAACGTATTTTACTATGTCGCTAAAATGGCGTATAACTACTCCACTATCTACAGCTGTTTTTGACGTTTTCTGTGCGCTTCAGTTAGAGTTGCCAAAACTCCTCCGGTTTTCGAAAGCATCACAGGTCAAACCGCTGACAGAGGATAGCCAATCAGAAGGCGGCTATCCCGTCATGTGACAAGCCGACAAGTAAATTACGATTGACTTGAGAGTTGCCGATAGTAGCCTTCTTCTCGATGTACAGTGACTCTGAGCGGAGAAGTTATTTTTTTGCCTTTTGTTGGACGTTGTGTATCAAGCGGTAATGCTTTGGGGCTTTAACTTGTTACGTTGAGAAAAGTTTTGCTCGGATATCGTGGCCATTATGTCGCCAAACAGGTGAGTTTAAATAGCGTATTTTGACTGTGCCAGCAAAAACACTTTCTGACCGGGTTGGACTTTTTTTTCTCGCCGGGGCTGGAGTAGCATCTCTGTTTCATCGTAAACTGTCCTGACAAAAACAGGTTTAAGTTGCGTATTTGTATAGATTTGTATATGTGTCTTACTTCTGGCTCTTTTGTTGCATGTTATCATTGAAAGTACATGTTTTTATGTATGTATGGTAAAATGAAAATGCTTTTTTTTTTCTTCCCCCAACAAACTTAGCTAGCTGACATTACTTCAAAACATCGTGCAACACTTCAACAATGTTTGATGAAGACATATTAGATTAGTCTGAAGTATATAAAAACACGTTTAATTACTTTAAATGACGTTTATGTGAGACTAAGTAATCGTTAACTGTGTTTTGCTTACTGTAAACTGTGTGCATTAAAGTAAGAAGAGAATGAATACTGGTAATATATAAGACAGATGTAATGTACTGTATGTTGTTAAATGGGAAATCTAGTGTAATTGGTGCTAAGTATTCCATGTGCCTGCTACATTAATTAGGGTAGTGGACAGGATGATTGTGATAAATATACATGCTCATCCGTCTCACTCATTCCTCTGTGTCTCCTTGTTATGACTACTACTATTATTATTAGCACTTTATTCTATTTTTTATTCTGTGATTATTAAACTATGCATATACATATTGTGCACTCTATAATATAATATATTATAATATTGTAGCACAATAAATTACTATTATTATTATTATTATTATTTACTACTTTGCCACTTGTTTTTATTCATACTTTACAACGTGCAATTGCAGTTTTTTACTACTGTTTTTTATAGTTACTGTATTGCTTTTTCCTTGTGTATATATTCGATGTTGTGCTTCTTTTGGAACCTCAATTTCCTGAGGGCTCTCTCCAAAGGATCAATATAGTCCTATCTAATCTAATCTAATCTAATCTAATCTAATCTAATCTAATCTAATCTGATCTAATCTAATCTAATCTAATCTAGTGTCAGCCATCCAGGGACCGAGGCGGCGTCTTGAGATCCGGGGCTAAGTGGCCTGTGCCCTCCTCAAAGGGTGGCAGCTGTACTGGCTGCTGGGATGCTACGGAAGAGCAGCAGCAGCAGCGGTGGCAGTGGGACTAAGCACAGCCAGGGCCTGCCACGACACCTCTCCAAGCCCCACACGGGATCCCTCTCAGCCGGATCCACGAAAACCTGGGATATACGCAGCAGCTCCAAGTCCTCCAACCCTCTTAGCAGTATGGGGTTAACATCTCACCTGGTGGGTGCACCGGGAGTGGACCCGGAGTATGTGATGCAGCTTGTGAATGATGTGAGGTGGTTCGCCGATGTGCTGCTCAACCTCAAGGAGGCTTTCAAAGGCAAAGGTGAGTTGAAGAAGAGCAGGAGGAGAGCTATATTTGCATTACTAAGAAAGACAAAGTCCTTATCACTGTTTTTCAGGGTTTCCTTATTGTTTGTAAGGCATTTTGGGTACTTGGTTATGTGGCGAGGATCAAAACCAATTTACCAACTGTTTCCAGATCTTAGAACTGTGGATGGTACCCCACTGGAGTTCTTTAGCAAGTATTATTTACTGGCTTTTGGCTTTTGTTCATTTATTACCTTCTGTAGCAGTCCCAAATATATACAAATTGAGATATGGTAGTAATTCTAAAATTATTTGGCACATTTTAAGGTAAGGATGATAAAACCTTCTTGTAAGAGGACCTTTGACTTGGTGGACTTGAAATGAAAATATTTTCACCTGCAAATGTTGACAGTTTTCTGTTTCCAAACACTCTGAACCAGGCAGCAGCAAAGACCTCTGTAAAGTTTAGGGAAGCCCATGGTTTAGTACAAAATGTGGTTTCCATTGCACTGTTTTCTTTTCAGTGGTAAAGTTTTCCTCAATTTCCATTCGTTTAATCTGACTTAAGTAAATAAATAAAGCGTAGTCAGACTTTTCCCTTGGTTTGTAAATGTCTTGAGTGCTTTTATGACCATTATTGGACTGGAAATTGAACTCATATTCTGATTATTTTTTTTTATTTTAAAGAAAAAGTTAAAAAAAAAAAAAAAAAATCTCATCAATTTATTAATTCTCATCAATTGAGTGCTTTTATGACCATTATTGGACTGAAAATTGAACTCCTATTCTGATTTTTTTAAAATTTTATTTTAAAGAAAAAGTAAAAAAAAAACAAAAAAAAAACCCTCATCAATTAAGTTGACAAACAATGGCATACTCTCAAATACAGATGACCACTACTTAAAAGCCTGACTATTTCTGGGAAAACCTCTGTCTGTGTGTGTTTTTAAGGCATCTTTTGTGTTTCTTCAGCTCAGGTACTATTACAAAGTCTCATAATTAGAGGGAAGAGCCTGATAGTTGCACTCTTGGTACTGTAAGGTGCTCTGTGAACCGTGTCCAGGCATGGGTCATGTTTTCTGTGATGTTACAAATAGGAAACTATTAAGTCCAGAAGTTGTATTGAAGACTGTTAGTGACAGAAAGACAGAACCACCTGTGGAGTGTCAATTTATAGTGTGATAACAACCTCACTGCTAACGTGCCGGAGTGCTTGTTGTGTTGTTAGTGTGTTAACAACTGCGAAAACACCCACACACCGCTGCATATACACAGGCGCTAACCAGGGCAGACACAGGAGCAGAGACAGCTATTCGCCTGTCTTGGTTTTGATGGCTTGCTCTTGTTTTCACAAACTCTAGCCACACTGACACCCTCACAGTGACAAACAAAGGTCTGATTATGATTGCTGCAATTAGCGACAAATGAAGACGTGGCAGTCACAGATCCTAAGTTTCCTTTGTGGCAGTATACGCTTTTGTACAGTGTAATATTCTCTCTTGTTGTGAACAGACCCACTGTTTTTTTTTGTTTTTTGCAGCATTTAGAAGTTTCATTCAAGGAAATCCTTCTGTACGATCAATAATTTAGTGCTACCACTCACTACAACTACTCCTACGACTGTGTTAAAAGACGCTTACATACACAGACTCTCTCACACAGGCAGACAGTGAGGTCCAAATGCAGGACTTGGAAGTGGGAGGAAGTTGTTTGGCCATTCCTCTGGCTGGAGGAGTGAGGCCTCTGTGAGAGAGCCTTGCCCAGCATCGTGCTGAGTATTGCCCTGAGCCATCACACAACCATTTTTCGTTATACGCCTTCACATTAACAGAGCTCTTATTCAGCAGGTGGAGATGAAATCATGCCATATGACCCTATTATGTCATTCAGCTATTTATTATCGGGTTTAGTGGTTTATGTTTTGTTATTTCCTTCTCTGCCTCATTTAGTTTGGAAGAACAGCTGATGCAAGTGTATAGACCTAATAAAAATCTACTTTTAAAGTTTGCAAGCAAGAAACTAAAACTGATATGACTAAAAGAAAGATGGATATAATTCCATTTTAAAACTATAAATGTACAGTTTTGTACATTTTGTATTTTTCTTCTACAGCCTGTTGAAGGTTATGTAGACACAGGCTGGCTCTCATGTTATTTTTTTTCATAGCCGGTCACTGGAGTACTGTGTGAAAACAGCACACTGTTTTTTTTTTTGCTGAAAGGCATGCGCTCCGCAGTCACCTGGCAGCCTTGTATTCCTGTTTCAAAGCAGTGGGTTTGACTCCTCATAGACTAAAAAACGCAGCTTGACGTGTAGCTTGGAAGATGCTTATTTAGCTTGGAGGACTCCCACCTGTTTTTAAGTTGGGAGGCAGTACATCCACACGGCATGTTTAGTTGACAGAAACCCACAGGGAAAACTCCATCAGTGGCCATGAGCCTGAGTTCAACAGACCCACCACATTCACACCCACAACTTCACGCCTATAGACTCCCCAGGGTTTAGATTGTAGTGTAGATTTACACTTTCAATCATAACTGGGGCCTCAGTCACAGCAATCACTAGAGTTGTGCTATGTGAAGTTCCCCAACAATAGTTTAACTGTCAAAGAATGTAACTTGAGGAAAGAATGCAAGGCTCTGCGAGTTTTGACTAAGTGACCCATGTCTCCACCCCCCTGTTGTCCCAAAATGATCTTTGTCCACTCACATGTTTCATCAACTCACATGACTGATCAATAAGCCAATAAGTCTCCTCTCACAGTTCTGCACCACGCTCATTTTGTTCATTGTTTCAGTTCATTTTAACCTCTTTAATTTCCATAAAATAAAAACTTGATCAGTCAAATACATTTGATATGTCACAGAGCGCTAATAGGATGTTTACATGTCATTTTAACAAGAGATAGTCTGAAGTTTTTCTCTAAGTGTGCACCAAACCCATGCTGTTATCATCTAACATCAAGTTTTCCTAAACTGAAGCGCATTTTAGAATTAAAGTCTGAAGTAACAATGAAATAAAACAAAAGTATTCAGTTCACTAGGTGAGATATTGTAGGATCTATAAACATAATACAATCAGAGTCTCTTAACCCATACACTGCTCCATTTGAATACATTGCAAGAATATACTTTAGTAAATACATAAAACAAAGGAAAATGTCAGGATATTTCACATGTTAGTTGTTGACTGTTTATTGCTGTGCAGAAGACAGCTTGGTTAATGGTTTTTAATCAGAATGGAAAAGAGGTTCACTCCACACGGCCTGAGCTGATGTCCCCCTCCCATCCCCCCTCTCTCCTGCATACTCTGCATTCCTTTAGAACAAATGTTCACTTGTAGCTATAGTGCCTTCAATAGACTAATGGTAGGTGTGAGGCAGATTGACTAAAAAAAAAAAAAATCAACTCAACTCAACTCAAAAATCGAAATAAATTCAGTTTAGATGCATCACCACATCTGCAGCTCACAAACAGCCATGTGCTTTGTGTTATGTTTGATTTGAAAATGTCATGGTAGAAAAAGTGGAAAATTGATGCTTCTGTTATTGAGGTTAAGGGCAATGTCTCATGGGAGCAGTTTTGCTTAAATGTATTTTAAATGTGTTTGCTCTGGGGGAAGCTGTCATCAGAAAAGTACAGGACAAAACAGCTGCTTATGAGGAATTTGTTCATTCACTTTGTTCACCACAGAGTCATTTTACAAAACGCCACTGTTGCAGAAATGGTTCTTTTCCTCATTTTACTTGTTGCTTTTGCTTTTATTTTTGTGAGGACACCAGACCATAATAACTGTACTAACAGTTAGTAACTCCATATCCTTTTTTTTTTAACCAAAAGAGGACACATTTTTTACAAATAGTTGCAAGTAGCTTGGTGGTTTGACCTTATTATCATACCAAAATAGTTGAGGAATGTGTGTTGAGAAACGTGTGGTGCAAGTTATGGATTAAACTATAAGCCAACTGGACTGAACGGGGTGAGGATATACTTTCACTTGTTGACTTGCAGATAGTTTTTGGAGGTTTAAAGTTAAGAAAAGCTTAGTTAGATATTTTAGCCTGTTAGCTTTAGGTGGAAAAAAACAACAATAGCACGTCACACCAGTGCTGTTACAGTTTCACTCCAGGGCAGAGTAAACATCTCCCAACACAGCTGCAAGAGCATGAGGGGGGCGTCTTATTTACTCGATGTATGCTGTGCATTGTGCAGTTTATTTGACCTCAGATAAACCCTAGAATAAGTTACCTCCACATTCTCCACTGACACTGAACATCGAAGGTCTTGTAATGAGGAACAACATTTTCAGCTGATTCAAATACTGTAGTTCCACTCTGAAAAGTGGTGGCTTTTTTTTTTTTTTCAACCATTGGTGTCATCATGACACTGATAAGATCTGGCTGTACTCCAGTTCAACCACATTGTTCTGTGTTTCACAGTACCAGTGTGTGATTGTGTTGTTGTCTGAAGGGCAGACTCCTCTTTCACAGACATAAAAACAATAAAAGTGCTAAAACCAAATGGATGGTTTTTTACAGATATTAAATCACTTCCTTTTTCTTCTTAACAAAAATAGTTTGGTTAGTCAGAGGTTTAATTGTATTTTTAGATGCATATTACAACTATATATTCTTACTGTAGTCCTCATCTTATCCATTGAGGCTGACTTTTCAGATTTTTACCAGTTAAATGCACAGTATCTCATAGGGCTATGCGATAAAACAACTCTAAAATGGCATGGTGCCAAAATCCATGTTGGATAACCATGGTTTGTTTGTTTGTATGAATGTAGTCATGTAGTAACGCAGTGCAGTGTTTCTTAGTTCAGTCAGTGTTGGGGTTTGACAACATGGATGTCTGATAATAATGGTGCACAATACTGGACAAAACTGACATCGCAATTTTCTAAAAAACCCTGCTAGACACCCCATGGATTTGTGTTATATTGCATTAAGAATCATTCTTAAGTCACTGAAATCTGCCAAGTATTGTTCCCTTCTCCGAACCCACATTCTCCCTTCTGCACATGCTCTGTTCTGTCGAGATCAAAACTGGATGTTTCCGCAGAAAAAACATCCAGGACATGACATGTTGAAACTGTCAATATTTTAGTTTTGTTATTTTTTTCTTATGAACAGTAAAATAAAATTTGATTGTCTGATGCAGCCACATCTTTTGAAACACAAAAACTATTTTTCCGCAGATATTTCATGATTATATTTGAGACTGTAAAATTTCAAGGGTGACCCAAAACTTTTTTTCAAGGACTGTGTATAATAGCTGTGTGGTGCCCACGTACATGGTCAAACAAATTAGTTGTGTTTCCTCTCGTTGTGGCGACACTGTCAACACAGAACACATGTTTCAGTATCATCCTTCTTGTAGCTGAAATAATTCCAGATGCTGACTTTGCTTTTCTTTGTGACACCAAGTCTTCGTTTTCGGTGATTTTCTCTTGTTCATTGCTCATTTTTCAATGTTGTTACCACAGACTCATTCCATGTGCAGGGGGATGGTCTGCTTTGGCAAACTGATTAACAACGTTTGGGATTGGTGGATCGCTGCGCGCAGTATTTGTCAGGTACCCAGGTTGATATTAGATGAGAACATGTTGTGTTCTTTTGCCTCCTACATCACAGGACCTGCGATGTGACTATTGTGCACATGTATTGCAATGATGATGCTCAACTGATATACTGCGCAGCTCCTAGTGGTGCAAACGGAAATATTTTTTTGAAGGCAAACCACCTGGGTGCCAACTGTGGAAATATTGGCATCTATGTTTAAAAGTGCACCGTGTAAATTCAGAAACAGGACGTTTTTTCCCTGTGTTTATATATATATATACAGCTCTGGAAAAAATAAAGTGACCACTGCGATTTCCTCTGAAATCAGCGTGTGCATGTATGACAGCCATTCCATTCCTGTGTCTGTTGAATTGCAGCACAAGCACACCTTATTCTACTGAATAAACACCTGATGCATGTCTTATTTAAGAAGAAGAAGTATAAAAATCTCTACTGTCTCCATCACTATCTTCTTGCATTAGGCAAAAACAGTGCTATTAGCACCACAACAGTAATTGGAATCAAAACATAACTATTGAAAACTACTGGACTTCTGTTCTGACAACGTTCTCAAACTCTGAGGACTGGATTTCTAATCCGGCCCCAGCTAGGTCAATAAAGGTGTGGATGACAGAGCACCAGATGAAGACCCTGTCATGGCATGAAAATCAGGGTTATTCCACCAAATATTGATATGTGAACCTTTTCCAGGTTACAGCATTAGTATTGTGTTGTTTAGAAATGAGTATGAACTGGTTTTCTTTGCATTATTTCTGGTCTGAAAACATCTGCATCTTTTTGTTTTTTTGACCATGTGTTGTGTTCTGCAAATACATGCTCTTTGGAACTTGGGAGAAATGTTGTCGGTAGTTTACAGAATAAAACAAAAATGTTCATTTTACTCAAACACATACCTATAAATGGTAAAACCAGAGAAAGTGATAATTTTGCAGTGGTCTCTTATTTTTTTTTCCAGAGCTATATAATACTACATCTATCCTGAGCCTTTAAAAATACTTCCCCATGTTAATATATTATTACTTAATCCAGTGAACTCTAACTCTTTAGCTGCCAGACATAATATTACCTTTGGCAGTATTAGCAAATTATGTGATGATAAATATCAACACTGATCAATATGGATCACGTGATCATATTCATTTGCCATAACACCCATCTTAGTAAATAGTTTCTGATGCCAAGCACATTTCAATTTACACACTAACCAGGTGTACTATAGTTTCATGATGTTATGAAGTAGCATGCTATCATGGGACTTTTATTTTCATTACAGTTATATGAAATCCCTTAGGCAGAAATAAAATGTACAGATGAGGTAGTGTTTTAAAGTTTTATGATGTAAATTAACATAAATGTTACTTCATTCTAATGATGTTGACATCTAGAGTGAAATATATGTTGAATAGAATGATACGTTTCTTTGAATTTGAGTATTGGTTGAAATATTTGAAAGAACAGTACATAAGATAGTACATACGTTTGTGTTTTTAGATCACAGTTGCTCATATTCTTTCCAGTAAAGTCCTAAAATGGCAAAAATAGATTTAATCTATTTTATAATCTGTATTTCCACTACACTTTTTTTCCACTGCACAATTTAGTTGTTCTTGAAACTGTACATTGACAAAACTATTTATTTTGAAGTGATGACAAGTATTGCATTATTCTAGAGAAGCCGTACTCCCTTCACAAAGACAATTAACTGCAGGTAGATTCATTTCTGTAAGAAAAAAATAGTTGCCTTGTAAGAGAGAGAAAGATTACCATAATTCCACATGGCTACGGCAGATGGTATTTGATATGGAAACATAATAGCATAGTGTTAGTGGCTTTAAAACCTTACACAAAATTAACATTGACTTTACAGCCCTTTCCTATTATCAGCATTTGATAACATCTATCTTCATGATCTTATCAAATACTCAAGGGAGTGTGGCCTGATTGTAGCCCCCACGCCCCACTGTGGGCAATCCTGTTAGATATTTTAATGCAGAAATGTTGCGTATTGCACCTTATAAGACATTGCTTACTATGTTGAATGTCAGACAAACGACCGTCCCTGTGCCGTCTGAAGTGGCCACTTTGCGGGTGGTGCCTTCAAATGAAAGAAAAGCTGAATTCTAGCACATAATGGTTTAATGGCCCGCTGCTCTTAGGAGAAAGAAAAGAAAGATTTGTTGGGCAGTAACTTTTCCCTATGATACTGAAGGATGTTTTTGTGCGAGCTTGTGGTCTGGGTGTGTTTCCTGGGGTGGGATTTATGGTTATGGGCTCTGGATGTTTGTGTAGGAGATTGGTCATGGAGAGGGGTGGACTGGACGGTGGAGGTCCTGCTTGCAGGGGGACGTCACTGCTGCCGATTGGGGCCGACCTGCTAAAATTTACAGTCTGTGGCTCAGGCCTCCGCAGTGACGGGGCTCAGACTTTTGCTGCTGCCTTATGTGAATCAGACTGTTTTTTTTTGAGCAAACAATAAAAACAAAGTAACTCATCCTTATCCGTATAAATTGTGTCACATGCCTGAAGGACTTAGTCATTTATCTTGCTCAATCCAGCCGTCTGCAAATCACATTCCCATACAGCAGCAAGTGACATCATTCTCTCAAGTATGTAGAGATTCACTCACAGAACTTTGAGCTTGTAAGAGCAATTTGTCACCTTTTTAACAACTTCTTATCGTTTTACCTCCAGCTATGAGTTTTGGTGTTTCAAGTAGAGTCACAACATTACATTTATCCTCTGTCTTGAAATATTCATCAAATAATGGATTAAGTCCATCCAGAATTATTATAGTCACTGCGAAGTAAACTAGCACAAACTAATTACTTAATTACAGAATAAAAATGACTAGTGCTGGGTATCATGGCCAGTTTTCCTCAAGCGATTCGATTTAGATTCATCGATCTGATATTGATTCAATTCAATATTGATTGATTCAGATTAATTTAGTGATACCAAAGTACAATTTTGAGCTGATTGACTACCACAGCCATGCAGCACATCAATACTGGTATTAATATTGACATTAGAAAGGAAATAAATGTGACATTTCAGCAGTAAATAGCTGAATCTGCTCTTAAATAATGAAATCAATCAAATCGATTTTTTTTTTTACCCAGCCCTACAAATGACAATAATCTTAGTATCGGTACAGGTGCTTGATACCTTGGCTTTGAAGGATGCTTTTTCTGATACAAATTTTACATTTTAAATAGAACATTCACATTATGGTACAAATCTTTGTTTTTTATTTTCAACCCCTGCAAAGACGTTTCGTAAAGAAACTTGAACCTATTTACCTCAGTGTGGGTTAACTTACTGATTAAACTCTTTCAGTTTATGTTTCTGGTTTGTTTTTCCCCATCAAAGCAGTTTTACAACATAAAAAACCACAAGTTCTCTGTTGACAAAATATCCTTCATGGAAATGTCTGTAAGTCATGTGTCTATGCTTCATACACTGATGAGATGTGGTTCTATGTCTCACAGTGAAAGACGTTCACAGTGGCTTCTGTTTTTTCATACAATCAAAGATGGTCAGGGACAAAATTCCGACAGAAATTTTCATTTGCCATGAAACGACACAAACATTTGGCTAAAAACAGGCTACTAACCTCAACAGTCTTTGCAAAATTGTTAGTGTGTTTTCCCAAGTCTCAACCAGTTTCTCATTCATCCGTTCCCTTTGACTTTGAGGTTTGTACACATTAACATTACTTGTGTAATTGTATGATCATTAGCTTCATTCCAACTTGCACTGATGATGTTTTGTTTTTTATCTTTACCTGTGTAGAGTCAATAAATAGAATATGTACATGCATACAAATTGGAATCAAGTTTACTAGAGTGATGTTGAACAGTGTGATGGCTAATAAACCTATACGACTGCTGTACTCTCACGATTTGTCTGAGGCTTAAAACAAAATAGAACTGCAAAATCTGTTGAGATTTCTTCCTCTGCTGTAGGTTTTTTGGATTAATGAGCAAGAATAAAATGGCTTTACACAACACGGGACCTTTCATAACCAAAGGTTGTGTAAATCCTGTTTGATATCATACACTATATAATCCTACCTTTTTCAGCAAATATCACATGTCATCAAGTAGTCAGTTCCCCCAAATTTAAATGAAACTGCTTACATACACACAACTAAATGAAACTGAGACGAGAATCACTAAAATGCTGAATACGAATAGAAGCTCGGGAAAATGTTGAAACTCTAATAACTCCAATGTGTCCAATGTCAGGATTCCCCCTATTCTAATGATTTAGTATGATGACATGGGAAACTGAATTTCATTAGCCTCATAGCTAAGACATATTTTTGGTCAAATTGTGATATCTACGTAAAAACGAAGTAGTAGTGTTTGGATATTGGTAACACAGATATCACAATTTGACCAAAAATATGATTTAGGCAATCATGCTATGAGGCTAACAATAGGTTTCCTGTTGTTTTAAATTTAGAAATAAACCAATCCCCAGTACTTGGGTTTACAGTCCTCAAAGACTGTGAATAGAAAAAAAAACTACAAAGTAGATAATAAAGTGAATTAACAGACTCTAATCTGTGTTTGTACTGGACTCATGGAGCAGTAGTTAACTTGTACTGGCTTATAGTTCATGTTGCCCTTCTCAACTTTGGTCTTCCTGTCTGAACCCGATACCTGACTGTGTCGATTCGAGAATGCGGCCGTGTCATTGTTGTACACCTGTTGTAAAGTCTGTCCAAACATGCGACGAAGGAGCAAAGAATTAGCCTGGACCTCACAGAGAGCGCTGTGTGATTAGTCTGAGGGCAGGTAGCTGTTTATGGAGCGCCTGCTGTTTACTGTCTGCCCCATGTCTGAGGTCCTGCTCCGTCTCCAAACAAGGCCTGGGAAGAAAGTCACAGAGACACTCGGCGGTGATGTTGTGATTGTTTGGACAGGGGAGGATGAGGAGGAGGGACGAGCATCGCTGCAGCTGTCCCCATCTTGTGTTGCGCTTCGTCTTCTTCTTCATGCGTTCTTCTCCTT
>JAPTYQ010000010.1:29071523-29097552 GCA_029814465.1 Ostorhinchus cyanosoma
GGGGGGGGTGGTGGTGGTGGGTGTCAGTGTTTGGAGATAGAATCCTGACCAAACAACACCTGTCATAGATCAAGTTGCAAGCAGCTCAGCTATGCGAGCGGGATTTGATACAGTGAGCATTTCATCTTTTCTGACCTTGTGGTTTATGATGGAAGACTTGGTGGGTAATCCCTTAGCTTATATAGTCCTGGTCTACGGGAACAAAAAAAGCATCTATATCCATTTGATTCAGTACCACACCACGCTGGGATGAGAACACCTAGTCAGTCATGTGCTCACCGCGCTCATTTTGGACATTATGTTTCAGTTTATTCCAACCACTCCAATTTCCATAAAACAAAAACTTGATTTATCAGATACATTTGATACGTCATAGAGCCCTATGAGGATGTTTACGTGTCATTTTAACAAGAGACAGTCTGTAGTTTCTCTCAAAAGGGAAACTGTAGACATTGTGCACCAGACCCATGCAGTTATCGCCTAACAGCATGCTTTTATAAACTTAGAATTAACCCTTAAAGACCCAGTGCTACATTTGTGGCAGTTTCCAAATCCGTTTTTCCCCCTCTATTTTTAACATTTCTTAAGTGATTTATCACCCTTAATTCTAATATTATGCTCTGTATTTGGCATTTTTAAGTGGAAATCACCTACTTTCCTATATTTAATGTACTGATCGTGTAGATGTTCATAAAAGCTCAGTTTAAAGTTGAGGGTTATTTTATCAAAAACAGAGAAAACTGAAGAAAAATTGAATTTACCTGTAAAGTCTATCATTAAGTAAACCTAAACCAGATGTCTACAACCACTGCCATTGATCCAACTCCATGGGTTTTACTGGTGAATCAATGTTGTAGATGACGGTGTTTCCTTGTTCACTACAGAGCCTCTGAACGTCCAAATGGGTCAAATCTGATGACCATGAAAAGAATACAAACTGAATTTTGCACCAATTATTATTTAGATTTTCATTATAACGAAAACAAAAGTAATCAATTTACTAGGTGAGATATTATAGGCTCTATATGTAAACATCTCCCCTTGTAAGCATCTGCCAAATGCTTAAATGTAAATGTAAACATAATCAAATCAGACTGTCTTAACCCACACATCGCTCCATTTGAATACATTGAATCGCAAGCTTATACTATAGTAAATGCATAAAACAAAGGAAAATGTCAGAATATTTCCAGAGAACAGCGCCGCCCGCTCCACGCTGGAATGAGAACATATAGTCGGTCATGTGCTGCTGCTGCTGCTTTAGGTGTAAATCTGTGACCGTCTCTCCTTCCAGTGAGGAGGAGAATTAGCCCTGAGGCTGTTTCCCATGCAGAGCCATGTGTCACCAGAGCTGCTCGGGCTTGTTCCCAGTATCACCGATCGCGAGTCCAGACAGGCCAGTTGATTGCCTGTTGTTATCAGTGGGGTGAGAGGAGGCTGTAACCTTTGCCAGACCACCTGAAGAATCAGATTCGCTGGGTCTTTGTTACAGACACAAAGGATCAACCCTCACTCAACAACTCAAGAAATAAATGTTTGACTTACTGAAAGCTGTTTCTTTTCCCTTCATTTTGGGACATTGTAAAGAGAGGTAGAAAATAGTGGAGAGAGAAGGGCTGAATATTTCTACAACAACTACACTATTGAAAAATCACAAAAAAATGTGGTTCTCGTGAATTCCCCTTAGTGAATTGTTTGCTTGCATGTCAATATGAAACTATTCTGTGTATGCATGCACAGTCTTGTGTCATCTATGTGACAAACCTTACCACAAACGCATTTCTTCAGTCACTCAATGCTTTCACACCTGCTCATGACATGATAATGAATGATTATTCTTTGTTTGACACTTGTCCAAACTGTACATTTTGTAAGTATTACACACTGAGTCTTTGTTACGTTTAAGTCTTCAGACTTAAACTAAAAAGCTTTTGAGTCTTTTTTTAATCATTTTTGTTCACATGACACATGGACACATGATACACATTAGAGAATATTTTTTCATTCAGATTTTGAATTGTCATGTTCCTAATTCTTATTGAAAAATGTAAGATTAGTCTAACAAAAAGTGATCTTTTCTTTTTGGAGCAGTGCCATGAAACACTTTTAAGAAATAATGTGAACTGGATCTTCACAGTTGAGTGTCTTAATTTTTACAGTTATTTGGACATATAGTGAAAATAAATCCACTTTATTTCATTTTTTACTCACACAGTCATAATTTAATAGTACTTTAAATACATGTTTGCACATGCACCTGTTGTAGAACTGAAACAGTAATGAAACTAGTAATCGGTTGATAAGTATGTTATTAATCCTTTATCAGTGTAATTAATAACCAAGGCCTATTTCCGGTCTCTTAAATTTCAGAATCGTTGATTTTGTTTATATCCTCCTGAGATAAAGGAAAGCAAAATCTTGACTTTTCTACATTAAATAGCTATTTTGATTTGAAATGGCATAATGCAACAGTTTTTTCAGTCATCTTTTTTGTTTTTTGTTATGGCTTTGCAGAGGACTGTTTTTTGTTTTTTTGTTTTCAAATAGCTATTTTTGCTTTGCAAAAAAAAAAAGGCATAAAAAAGGCTTTGCTGGGACGCAAGAGGATAAAACCCTTTATTTTTTCACTGTGTTCTTAGTTTTATCAGTTTGAAACTATTTCATTTACTTTTCATAGTGAATTTATTTTCCTCAAAGCGAGGGAGGTCCTGATCTCAGAGAAAATAAATTGTCTGAGACCGAGCGTGAAGCGCAGCTGGGACCCCAGCCCGTCCCATCGCTGTAAAGAAAGACAGGGCAGCCCAGAGCTGCGTTGGCGTCGGCAGGGGGTCTTCCTTTCAACAATATGGCCCAGCTCCATGCCTCACCACTGTTATCTCTACCAAAACAATGGCATGCACCCCCCTCATCCACTTTACAATCGGCAGCAAATTTCCAGTGTGCTTTTTTTTGATGCCATTGTTGTGACAAACCCACTCGCGGCTGATTTTGACCAGCTTTCTGTGGGCTGTCTCACGCTGTAGTGAGCACACATCCTCCCACACAAATTGAAGAGCAACAATGGAGGCGATCGGTATGAGCCGTCACACAAAATCTGACCTTGTTTTGATAACTTTATTACCGTTTCTCATCTCTGAATAAAGTTCTTTTGTCTGGAGATTTTAATGTGGGTTTTATGGTGAGGAAATGACGCCGATCTAAGTAGCAGAATGGTACACAGACGCACAGTCCCATTGGTTACACAGTTTCTCTTTTTGAATAAGTCTGGCTTTAGTGATATTTCTTACAATATTTCTCTGGCTTCATATCACAAGTGGTAAAGTATAGCAAATAAAGAATTATTATAATACATTTGTCATATTAACTAGGTAATGTTTGACTGCTCCTATAAAATAAAGTAAAAGAAGCATTCATGCACAATCAGTTTGTTTATTTGTAACTAGTTGCACAAAATTCATACATGATTTCCACAGCCGTTGCATTTCTAGTGTCTACAAAACAATTGCATATCAACAGTAGATGCAAGTTGCAGGTTGTAGATTTGCAGTAGTGGAATGTAACTACTGTTTTATACTTCTACTCCATTCATCTGAGCTTTAGCTTTTCAGATACATACTCATATCCTTCCTGTCGGTGAAAACCGCACATCTCCAAATGTTGATCTAGATGGTTTGGAATGAACAGAACAGAAAAGCCTTTATTGTCACAGTGTGTATTGTGAAATCAGGAGTGTTACTCCATTCAGTGAAACAATATTAATAAAACACCAAAACAAGAATAGTGCAAATATAAAATTACAGAAACTAAAAGTAATCTGAAAATAGAATATAAAATTTGACAAAAGTAAGATAAGAACAGAGCTAAATTGAATTAAATAAAAAAAAAACCCATAAAATATAAGTAGACACAATATTTACAATATTAATACTGTAGTGTGTATTACTTATGAAAAGAGTGTGTGTGTGTGTGTGTATGTATGTGTGTGTGTATATATACATAGATATATATATATACATGAACTCAAGTCTGAATAAACAATCAAAACAATAAAATGATGACCCTTCATCTGCTGAATAGGAAATTCTTTTAAAACTAAAAAGACTCTTTAAAATATCATCTTTGGTTTAGTTGAAAATGAACATTACAAAGCTGAAAACAAGAAAGTTGAGTTTTTCTAAGAAACAGGGACTGTTTTGGTGTGATCACCACTTTGTCTTCTCATTCTTCTCATACAGTCCTGCTTCAAGTTTGTTAGTTTTTGTACATGGGTAGGATTACAGAAAAAAAAATCTGCTCTGATATTTCTGGTTATTTTTTGGAGGGGAAGGGCAGGGAAATATTTTTTATCACGGACCCATCAGTCAGCCTTATCACCTTATCTTTCAAAGTTAAAGAAATCCCAGACTGTGTCACTTTTTATGTCCTTACCTGTCTACCAAGTTTCATACCATAGCGTTTGTGTCGTCTGGCTGACACTCCAACTAGCAGACAGATATATATGGGTAATTACATAACCTCTTGGCTGAGGTAATTAAAGTGTAAATTGTCTGTGTATTTTCACTGTGTACTTTGTTGTGAATTTGTAGTAGTGGTACTCCAGCAGACTGCTTCGGGACATGCTTTCTTTTTTTTGCTGCTACTTCGTGACAGCCACTGTTTTGTCTGCACACTTCGTGTCTCCTTCAAGCCTCTGAAGAGCAGATTATTTTAATTAAAAAGCTTTCTTTTTATAAGCAAGGTAAATGAATGGTTATGATCCTCATTACATTTGTGATTCAGCTGCTGCATCTTCAGTCATGATCCACTTGCATCACGTGAAGTGAAAATGTCACGTGTGCAACTCATTAGGGCTCACTCTTATATGGAAATAGGAAACACACACATGACTTTGATAAGGAAATCTTCAAACATGAGTGGGCTGAATAATAATAATACCCCAATGACCACAACTGAGGAGGAGGAAGAGGTTTGAAGAGTAAATAATGAAGAGCCATTGTCAGTGTCAGAATGGGGGTTGGGGGGTGGGTGACTTCAAAGTGTTTCTGTTGGAGGGTCAGGGACATTTTACCTCGGGGCAGTTGAGCAGGTGAGCCCCCCTACTCTGCAGGAAGCCTTTTCTCTAATCCTGGGGTGGAGACAGCCACTTATCAGCGACTTCACAGTAAATCACTAAGATTATGATTTTTGGAGATTTGAAGACCGTTTTTTTTGTCCAGAGTAGAGCTGCTCCAAAGCAGTATGTGAAGTTCCCCTGAGGTAGAGTAACGATCCACAATCAACATCACAATGTTTCTCACATCTTGTGAAATGTAATTGAGTTTCCATCTAAGTTAATGGTGCAACAATGAAGTGATTAAATCAAACCAAATCGATTCTTAATAGAGTTGGCAACAAATTCCGCAGTTGATTCGTTGGGTCTTGAGCACATTAGTATTGAGGCATACCCGCATGCTGTGTAGTGTAACAGAGGAAAACACAGAGCAGCATGGCTGAGGCTTAGGATGCCAGGCCAGATTTCTAAAGTTTTAAATTATGTTCCCGGTGGGCACAGCAGCCCGTTTTGCCTGAAACATAGTGCGCTGTTGATGTAACAAAACGTGAAAATGAAGACAAAAATGGTCAAAATCCCACAGCACACTATGTTTCAAACAAATGACACGGTCATGGCCACCAGGACCATAAACCAAGCTTACGTGTTGTGATTACTTTAGCCTGCTAGCTTGTTAGACACTGTTGTCATAATTATAATGTTTTCATCCATCTTCGTTTATGAGCCCACCAGACTAACGTTACCTAACGGAACTGGTTGAACACTATTGCTTGCTTGTCTTTAGCCATAAGTCTAGGTAGCGGGCTAGTGCTCACTAACTATACCTGAAGCCATTGCAGGGATGTGATCATTAGTGACTTGTCTGCAGCATATATTGCTTTGGGTTAAATACCGATCTTGGAGAATTGAGTCTTTTGTGTTTATTCGATGAATCACTTAATAATTAAAATAATCAACAGATTAATCGATTATTAAAATTGTTATTAGTTGCAGCCCTACTCAAAGTACACTGTTACAGGTTTTCCTTGTTTGTTCTTGGTTGGCTCTGGTGAGCTTAGGGTGAGGAGTGATGG
The DNA here is from genome assembly GCA_029814465.1 of Ostorhinchus cyanosoma. Lineage (NCBI taxonomy): Eukaryota > Metazoa > Chordata > Actinopteri > Kurtiformes > Apogonidae > Ostorhinchus > Ostorhinchus cyanosoma. Next base: position 29,077,647 of record JAPTYQ010000010.1, read on the forward strand.
GTTTGTTGAGTATCGTGTAGGACTGATATGAATTATAATTGTCAGAAAAAACCTATGACTTAGTAGTGCATGTATGGCAGCTGCTGTGTTTGGTATTAAAAGGCGGGGTATTTGATATTAGTCCAATTTATTGTGCTGCTGTTCAATAATGAACTGAAAGTACTTGTACTGTTCTCATAAAATCATAAACCATCTCTAACCATGTGTTTTGCACTGTTGTTTCAGCAAAGTAACTGTGAAACCAAGTGTTCTGCAGCTTATGGAGTTACTATCGCTGTTCAGCGTCTAAAATTCAAATTTCTCTAGTATTTATTCCCTCAGTGAGAGCAAAACAACACATACACAAACTCCCGTTGGTTAAAGCAGACTAATTGAACATGTTGAGTGCTGATAGATGCTGAAGAATAGCCATAAATGGAGCAAAGCCTGTGAGGTAGATCAGACAGACAAGTCGAGGTGCAGCATACACCGCGGATATGCTTATCTCTCCACACATCATCTATCAAACACTCTAATTTGGCAATCTATTTAAAGTGCTGAAATTTCCAGATCTCCTTCTAATGCCCCAATGCCAGTGCATTGAATTACTGTTGCCAGCTCTTTAAGCCCCCTCCACCAACCCATCCAGGGACATATTCATTCATCACTCCATAATATCTACTTGTGCATGTAAAAATATCAGCGGGGAAGAATGGTCCTGGACAATAATAATAATAATACAAATTACCCACGATGCAACATTCTGTAAAAGACAGTAATTTCACTAGCACTTGGTCCTTTTAAAGTGAATACCAGTAGGAAATCATGTACACTGCTCATGTTTATTTCTATATTTAATGACACAATTAGTGCATTCCTCTGAAAAGCAGAGATTATGAAAATTCATTTTATGTTTGAGTTAAGATCATCAGAATACACAGCCTTATAATAATAATAATAATGATAATAATAATAATAATAATAGTAATAAACTTTATTTATATAGCACCTTTCATACAAAAATTGTAGCCCAAAGTGCTTCACATTGATTAAAAATTAAAATACAATTTTAAGACATATGTCAGGTTATTCATGTTACCTGAGATTCATTCAGTCTTTTCCTGTGTCTGCATAAGAGCTGAGGCACATCATTATAATTTCAATCAAGAAAAGAATCAAACAAGACAATGAAATGTATGTCAATATGGTTTTATGTTGGATTCTGATACTAATTTAGATTTGCAATTTTGGGTGTTGGTCTATATCAAGTACTGATCCAATACCAGTAAGCTTAATTAATTTAATAATCAATATGCAATGGAATCATTTAGTTATGTATAAATTGGCATCAGGCACTGTTTTGAAACTCAAATGTAAGAAAAATAAATATATACATATAAAGTTGCTTAAATATTTATTTGTAAAATAAATAATCTGGCACAGTAAAAACTCCTGTTAAATAGCTCAACCTGTGGATTGGAGCCGTTGCATCTGATCCAGCTGTTTGGGTCAGTATCGGTACCCTGCCAATTTTTGTTCACCGCTCAGATCCTACATTCTGATTTTAAGTCTGATTTTCCTAAAGAAGAAAAAACATTTAAACACCTTCATCAATAGCCTAAAACATTTGTAACAGAGTTTTGTGTGTTGTTGCTTCTGTTCAAATGGAGGATTGCTGCACAGCTGAACATCTGCAGTCACTGAGCTACTGTAGCGAGGCAGTCTGAACTCGTTGAACGTCTTGACTTTGTGTACTTTTTCTCCTGCAGCTTAAAGTGAACTAAACAAACACATTCAGACCTAACAGAGTCTTAAGAATCACTATAAACAGACCTAATACACTCATTTGACCAAAGCATTCCTAAGGAGGGAAGCATTTTATTTTGAGCTGCTTAAATAAAAATGCGTGAGGCGTCTTCCATTAGACGTATAACACAGTTTATTATTCCTCCTAAAAATACAGAGCTTTGTTTTTGTTCCCTATCTCCTAGTCTTCCGGTCCTGTTAACGTGAAGTACTCAGAATTTGTAGATTGTGCTTCTCTATCCATTAAATAAGACTTCGTGTGTGAAAAACCGAGGAGCAGAAATACCCAGGCGCTCATTTTCACTCCCCCTGTAATTCCTTTTAATGTTCCAATAAATTCAGCCTCTCATCTCTCCCTTCCTCTGCTGAGTGCAGTGGCCTTGATGAAAAACAGACGACTTTTCTGTTTCTAGCCTGTGCCCCTGCTCACCTATTGTCTTGTACCAGCTTGCAGAGCTGATTAGCTTGTATCAGACCGTCTGTCTTCCTCTGCTGTTGATTAGAGGAAAGTCATCCCTTCTCCACTTTTAATTGTTTTTTTCTTGAAAGCCTGTTAGAGCTTTATCATCATCTGTAAATCTAACTGTAACTCTGTGCTGTTGGAAGTCGCAGGAAGCGAAGCATAGTAAGGATTACCCTCAGTTCAGTACATAATACACATAAATCAGGCTTTATTCTCCTCTGCCTTGCCTTGTTCTACCAGAAAAAAAAGATTCTCATTCATAGTGGAATGACTGACAGATGTGATATGGTTGACAAAATAAGGGGAGAAGAGTGATCTGAACGCATTTTGTACATTCCTTTCTTACTCGACCATGATCTTCTGAAACCTCGCTGGTAAAAAGGAAAATTGCAACCTCTTCCTCAGCTTTTTCTCAATTCATCTGTGTAAAAAGAAACATGTTTATATCATAATTGCTCTTCGTTCTCCCCAAATCACATCTAAAACTGTAATTTCTTAAGCATCATTTAGTATCTGTACACTCGTCAGTATGCAGTTTCTAAACTAAAGTTTTCATTTCATAAACTCATGACACATATCGCTACAGTCTATTCAGAAGCTAAGGAGTAAAAACGTCCAACAAATGTGTATTATACTGTATGTGGTATGAGGTGATTTGACCAAAAGATTAACAAGCCAAAAATGTTAATATTACTTGGTCAGTAATTATAAAGGACCCTTTTTGGTCCTTAGTTTAAGAAACCTAATATCTTTCAATTGTTCTTAATAGATGCAATAAAGCAAAAATAGTGTCAAAGATGCAACAAGATGTAACTAGAGAAGAACACTCCTGGAGTTTCTAGGTTTGTGTTCTAGTGCTAAGTGAAACAATTAATTACATTTTTCCAGAATTAATTAATTGTGCTAATTAAGATGAGCGCAATCTGGGTTCTTATTAAACTAAATAATGAAAATAACATAAGATCTGGTTATTTGTAGCTTTAAACTTTTCATTTATGGTCAGATGATCCCAAATTCTTGCCAAACTGCAGAAAAAAACGCAATGTGTGTTTGCAAACATGATATAAATTGTGTAAAAGATGAAACAAAATGAGAACGGCATAAGAGGTGTAATAACAAAACTGAAAAGAAAACACACCTACTATACTCTGATTTAGTGATTTTGTGCTGATGTTTATTTATAGTGCAATCTGAGTTCTGATTTAACTACAGAAAATGATGTAAAAGATGCAACAAGCAAAGAACACACTTGGAGACTACTGTTGTGATTTAGTGCTACAGCTGCACGATTAATCGATTTTTAAAGGGGTCATATTTTGCTAAACCCACTTTTATTAGGCTTAGGTTCATTTATTTGTGTATTTGGACCCTAATAGTTCATAAAAGTTTGAATTTGAACCCTCCAGGTGCTGCAAAACTATCTTTATATTCATTCCAGCAAAAATTTTGTGGATTTCTACAACCCGTTTCAATTCCAGCACAATTTGTTGCATCAATAACTTGTTACATCACGACATTTGCACATATAAGGTCAAGATTTCTGACAAACATTTCTCCAAGTACAAAATAATTATTTATCAGCAACTGCAGCAGTTGTAGTCCATACAGAAAAAATGATCAAACTTTGAGCTGTTTACCTAAAATATTCAGTTGTTGGTTTAATGGGACAGAGCAGCACAGCCAACAACCTGGAGGGGGTGGGGCGTGAAGTGGCTTATTTGCATTTAAAGGGCCAGCACTCAAAGCAATCTTTCTGGTGCCATTAGTCAGAAATAGGGTTGAAGATGGACCTGTGGTCTCCACACACCAGTACAAAAATGGCGTTTGCTAAGGAGAGTGAGAAGCTCGTAGCTAAAAATAGCAAGTTGAATGGGTATGGCATCGGCAAGTTTCGGATGAAGACCAAACCATTCCTCGCTGTAAACTCTGTGGGAAGGCAAACACAGCAGCACAACCAACTTATTTCAGTACCTCAAACATAATCACACGCAAGAGTGGGAGCAGTGCTTTGCATTGCGGGCTGCACATGAAAACAACATGCCAACTTCTGTTGTCTTTTGTAGTTTTACTCAAAAATTGAAAATTGGGTTTTGAGAGAAAAAAATCTGGATTTTATTTTTTGCCAAAATCGTGCAGGCCTATTTAGTGCATACTAATCAGCTGATTTAATTAATTCAAAATGAGAATGAAAATAAGCACAAGCTTAGTTCTTATTCAACACGACAATGGAAACGGTGTCAAATCTTGTCCTCTGTGGTTTTTAACTTTTCTTTTAAAGTCCGATTGTGATAAAGTCTTGCCAAACTGTAGAACATTTCAGAATTCTATCATAAACACAACATTTGTTTATGATAACAACATAAATGATTTAAAAAAGCAAAACAACATGATAATAACATAAGAGATGGAACAGAAAATGCAAGGAAAACACCTGTAGTCTTGGATTTAGTGATTCATTGCTTGGAAAGACATTTATTTTCAGTTTTTTCTTTTTTCTGGTTAAAACATCACTTCTAGTTCACACTTACCAAGAATGGGAACATTTCACAAATATAGAGGAAGAACATCCAAACCAGTTCTAATGATAAATATGTTTGCTCAACATCAGAAGTTAAATTAATTAATTCACTAAGGGTTTTAGCTGACAATATAAAGAAAATGCTGATCAGGATAATGATATGCTTGTACATCATCATTAAATGGTTTTGAGGATTATGATGTGCGTGGGGATGTTGTAAGTGTGAGTGTATCCTGTTTGCATACACAGCCGTCTCTTCCGCTGTTCTACGTGTCATTCTCTGCCTGAAGGGACCAGAGAAGATGTTGCATCACCATAGGTTTGTGCTGCTGCAACGACCACGTCACCGTCTGTCAACCACAACTGCCTTTGTCTTCTGTCTATGTTGTTTGCCAAGAAGGGAACATGTCTTCATTAAGAGTCATAGTTTAAAAATGACCGAGCCTAGAGTAAATACTGTGCGTAATGTATGTGACAGTGTGCAGAGGAATGGCAAGAATCAGCCCGACGCAAGCTCAACTCAAAACATGGTAATGACTTGCAAACTGTGGGCGTTAAGTTCTGCATTACATGAATATTTTTTGTGTCATTAGGGTTTAGAGCACAGGTGTCAAATATATGGCCCATGGGCAAAAACTGGCCCAATAAAGGATTCTGTCCAGCCCGTGAGATGACTTTGTAAAATGCAAATATTACACTGAAGGTATTAACAGTCAAGGAAGTCATTTAAGTTCAGGTCCCACTTATAGACCAATTCCATCTCAAATGGATCACACCAGTAAAATACTTACTCATAATAATCTTTAAATAATGACAACCCTAAATTTTTCTCTCTGTTTTACTATAAAACAGTAAAATTATGTCAAAATATTTACATTTACAAACTATTGTTTCATAAAAAAATGTGAATAACCTGAACAAATACGAACAACCTGAAATGTCCTAAGAAAAATACATGCAATTTTAATAATATTCTGTCATTTACTAAATGTTTTGTGTATTTATAGATTTACTTTGATCTGTAAGTTCTAATTCACATGTGTACATGATGAATATGAGACATAATATTGTAAAAAAAAAAAATGCTCTTATTTTGCTTAAGACATTTCAACTTCATGTTATACCACATCACATTTTTCAGGAAACTTTGCAGATGTAAACATTTTCATTATATTAACTTTAACTTAAATTATACTTTTTTTCATTGTTATTATTGTATGTGTCCCCTGAATTAAAATGTGTTTGACACCCCAGGTTAAGAGGTAGGAATATACAGGAGTATTCAGTTACCAAAAGAGTGTTCTGTAGGAAAGGTTATGAATGTTGACTTCACCAAAACAGAGAGAGAGAGAGAGAGATCACATATAGCCTAATACTAGCCGTTCCGTCCAGTAACTTTTGCTATTACCTGTTGTCAAGTATAAGCAAGTACTAAGTCACTGCTCCGTCAGTCAGACGTGGACAGCGACATGTTTCCTCCTTCACGGGCTGTTTCAGCACCGGTAGTAACACAGTAATGTTGTATTTTCCAATTACCTGGGCTGCTATGGACTGGCCACTGACCCCGTGCTGCAGACACCAGTCTAAGATGAGACATCATCGGCCAGTACCGGGTCTTGTCTCTAGGACAAAGGCAGAGTGCAAAGCTTACGACTGCACAAACAACAAGTGTAAACAAATGCTTTCAACTCAGTGTCACTCACTGACTGCTGCTTGTTTACTCACACTCGATTACCCAGAAGCAATGTTAGTACGTCACTTATGGCCAGCAATGGCTGCTCCCATAGGTTCTGCCCCTGCATGTAGGCTAATTCATGTAATAAAAAGGTCCAGTGTCGTGCATTTACGGCAGTTTTTTTTCAACCTTGGGGTCGCCTGGTATTTCTAGTAATTGATTAAAACAAAAAAAAAAAAATAGAAACCATACAAATAAAAAGTATCTAGTGAGTTGAGAGAAATGATCACAATAAATAAAACACATCACAAACTGTGAGTATGAAACTGAAGCACTGTGGTTCTGTTTATCTGTCAAATGTTCACTGTGGTCGGTTTTAGATGCTGCAGCTCTTTCATAATTCAGAGTTTGAGTTATTGTTTGTTCAGTATTAATTGTCAGCCTTGTAAATACAAGCTGGACTGACTGTACATATCCTGGACAAGGAAATTCCCACTTTGTGCAGCAATCTACACCTGGCTTTTCTGCCTCCGTCCATAATGATATACATTATATAGACTAAAAGTCATCTAAAATAAATGTTTATTTGCAACATATTACAGCAAACTATTACATGATCAAAAACAAATGAATTTAGTAAAAAAGGCCAAAAAATGTTGGAACCTATTTTATGGTAATTTTTTTTTTTTACTGAATTTGTGCCTCTCTTGCTTGTAAGTAATGCACAAACCACATTTAATGTTATAAGCATGACCAGTACAGGTACACTTTCAGTTGTTTTTGACATTCCTTCTTTATAATCAATCAGATCATGTTCGTGCTTCTGCATTTTCTATTCTTTGAATTGCGTCCTCAATGAACCTATTGTGTTCATCATGTTTTCCTTAAGGTGGACGATCTCATCTGACTTACCGAGGTTTTGAACTTCTGTTTCCTGCACTGCCTGGAGATCCAATAAACATTTATTCAGAATTTTCTCCCACCTCCTTATAAATTCAGGGTCGTCAGTACCAAGGTTTGGATGGAGACGTGTTCATTCTTAGACCACAGGGTGTGTGTTGTTGTCGGGTGTACTCTGAGAGAGTTCGTGATGTAATGTTGGAGATACAGCAGTCAGGCCGTCCTTTGGGTCTGAAGTTGAAAAAGTTTGGGAACCTTTGCTCTGAGGGGTACATTTGATAGTAATGATGACAGAAGTACAGGAAGGAAAAGACTCCATTCTTTGTTTGTGTTTCAAACTGAAATCTTTCTTGGTTTTAAATAACAGTAAACTAAATAGCTTTGGGTTTGACGACATCACCCTGGGCAATGTTTTTCTTAGTTTTCTAGTGTTTTTTTAAACTGATTTCTTAACACTAATGAATAATGAGTAGATGACCCGGCTTTCTATTATATTGTTAAAAATCAGGTTTTTCTTGGGTCTTCAATGCATATTCAGTTTACTCAGTTTAAAATGAAGCCTTAAGTGGGATTAAATGTCATTCAGAAATGTTTACAAAGGCTCAGAAAAAAGTCTAAAATACTAAAACATGGGCAGTAGGATTCTATGACATTTTTTTAACCTTTTTTTGTTGTTGTTTTTGTATAGAAGACCCTAAGTGCATACAGTGAAGACATTTTTCATAGATAAATAAGTTTATTTATCCCACAGTGGGCGATTCTGTCAAAAACAACAACACGGACCATTCACACATCATATACAGTGAGTTAGTAGTCTGTCAGTGTGAGCTGCTTAATGTTCTCATTCAGGCTTATATGTGTGCAGTTACACACATCATATCAACAAAACAACAAGCAAATAAGAAAGAGCAAGTCAACAGGATGTTTTTTCTGTTTTTAGTCCTCGGCTGAGGGGTATTGTAATCGTTTTGTCGTCTGTCTGTCTATCCCTTCAACAACATAATCATATTATCTGAAGAATGCATTGAGATATCTGCACCAAATTTATACTGTGGATACATCTTTGCATGAAGCAGAAGCCTATTGAAAATAAGGAACCTTGACCTACTTTTTAAAAGGTTAAATGGCCTTGTGCAGTTAGAATATCTGAATGCTTTCAATTAGAAATATGTAGTATATAAAATGTTTAACACAAAGACAATCTAATCTAAATTATACGGCAGTAACTTTCAACAGAATCTTACACTATATTTGGCCGAAGGGTTTTAAAAGTGCACAGCACATTATACTATTTTGTTTTTTGGTTATACATCAATATTAACATTGTTACCAATGTGCCTTGGTAAACAAAGTGGTTACATTAAAAATAAGCAGGTTAAAGTGTTATTACAGTCTTAAAAACATATCACAAAGAAATGTAAACCACAACTGCACACTGATGATGATAAACTATAGATCCAATTTAACAAATAATGGACGATCACCACAGAAAGAAGCATTGTCTACTCTGAATAATACTGTATAATGTCTCTTCTCTCCAGAGTGGAGTTTTTCCTTTTTGTCAGTTCAGATGCTGCGCCTTTTGGCTTAATGACAGGGAAAACCCTCAACCTAATGAAATACTTTTGGTGTTTTTTCCTTTAGTTTTGTTTTTGTTGTGAAATGGTCTTAAAACTTCATTCAGAGTGGCATTAAAAAGTCTTACAAAGTCTGCAGTCGGTCTTACCTTAAGCTGTAAAGACCATGAAAAGGTTTTGTTTCCAGCTTAGTAGACCCTTATAACCGGGGACTGGATTAGGTCATTGTTTGGATTATATTATAAAAAGTGCTTTCAAATAACCAGTTTGACTTTCTTTTTGTTTTTGTAGAGCTCCAAGATGATCTTCAGCAGGTGGTGCAGGAACGTTTAGCTGAGCTACTCCGCGTCCTCAAGGCCGTCATCGCCAAACACCAGACCCTCAACTCTGTGGACATCCTGGGAGCAGCTGGCACAGTCATCGCCAAGGTCAAAGGTCAGTAATAAGTAATTCACCAGCATGCACGGTTGCACACAGACACATAGGTAAACACATGCAGACGGTCTGATGTTGCACATTTATCTTGACATGAAAACTTATTGTTGCATTACTGGTTCAGCCAATGAATGGGTGCACGTCAATCATTTACACCAGTGTGAGAAACATCCTGCAGGAATATTTTATTGATCTCTACTTGGTTAGAGTTGGCTCAGAGATTGGTTTTCTAAAAGGTCACTATGTGCAAAGTTATTATTCCTTCAGCAGCAGAATAATTTCTCATTGCCTGAATGAATACAAACAAGAGCAATCTCAACTCGCAAGTTCATCTGCCCGAAATGCGATCCGTTCCAAAAGTAATTCTTCACTTGTTGACTCGAACACAAGAATCTCTACAGCTGTAATTTGCATTCCACGTTTCAACCGCAAAGGAGGCCCCGCAACAGGGCGCTCGCCGGCCAGGCACATCTACGTTTCTTCATTCTTTCTGTGTCACGAGGTGTGTTGTCTAACAGCTCACCTTCTATCTCCATATCTCAGTTGTGAACCATTTCCTAAGAATGCATGTCTACAATCTGTACCTGGTTAGAGACATTCTAATCTGAAGCATGTGAAAATAGGATACAAAGGAGATACAGTATTAGATCAGTCAAAGAAAGACTGGAGGCTGACGTAAATGACCGTCTGCAGTGACACACAGGTTTACTGTCATCAAAAACAAAAAAGGCCGCAGTGAAATATGATTCCATCAGTTTTCAAAAACACAAAAATGAGAACAATGAACAATACACGTTGTAAAGTAACACAAAACAAAACAGGATAAAACTAGAACTACAGGTAAAATGAACTTCATTTGAGTGGTTCATGATCACAATATGTGACCTGTAATAAATTATGGTTTTATAAATCGTTTTTGATGTTGTGCGTTCTTTCATCCGATCCTGTCTAGCTTCTTTAAATAAAGATCAGACTTTATTTATCCCACCTTGAGGAAATTTCAGTTAACAGGAGCAACATACAACAAACAAGTGCAGAGAAAAACCACAAACAAGTGAAAAATGAAATATAAAGGGAAAAATAAGATTTTGTTTTTTTTTTTTTTAATATTTAAATAAAAAGACTTTCTTCATAATACCCAAAAACCTAAACTACAACTTGACAAACCCTCTGAATAAAATACTAAAACTGAGCTGAAATAAAAACAGAACTTACTAAATAAAAACAGGAACTTGTGAAAGTGGTCAAATGTCAGGATTTCCCATCTTTTTTTTTTTCTTTTTTTTTTTTTATTTCTATGCTTACTTAAGATTAGAGAAACTGTGGTCAGCCTATTTTTCACCTTTTCTTCTTTTTCCAGCTTGTGTAAATCAAGACTTTTCTCATAACAACACAGAAACTAAAACTAGCAATAAAACTAGTTTCGTCACAAACTCAACCCAAATGGAAAAACGAAATGAAAATGAAAACTAATGAGCACGTTGATGTTTAGTTGTGACTGATGAGAGGATTAAAAATGACACAGCACTGACCTGTAAGTGAATATATAAACATATGCCCAACAATGTTTTTCACACATTAGAAATAAGATTAATTACCAGGATTTTTTTTTTCTTTTTTGGATAATTTTTTGACAGTGCAGTCTGTCCAGGTGTTGTTGAACTTGTTGACAAGTGGCGTGTCCACAAGGGGGTGCCTTCACCTCTGTGCTCCCTGGATGGACAGTCCCTAATGGCCAGTAGGTAACATAACACCACCACAGTGAGAGAACAAGAGGATGAGTGGAAGCCAGAGGCCGAAGTGATGAATCAGTGACACGACGAGGACTCAGAGCTTTGAATGATAACAGGCCTTGTGCGCCTCGCCGTCTTCATACCCGTCTCCAGACGTTTGTGTCGTCCCTTCGCTCGCTCTCCTCTTTGATGCCTCGTCCCGACACCTGCGGAATTTGGACGCCAGCCAAAATTTACTGCAACAAACCCCGCCTCCCCCTTCAAACACATGGCTGTCTAACCTGTTTCAGATACTACTTCCACGTTAACCCTTCACACCTAAGTTACTCTCCAACTGCTGTTGTCTCATCTGAGGCCTCAGGTGCATTTCCAATTAAACTAAAAATGTCAAGTATGTTTGGAGCTGACAACCGTCTGAGATTACTAGAGCGCCTCTCACACATACATTAGTCCTATGTATTTAATAATGTGTGGCTGATATTCAATTTTACAGAACATAGACTGCAGTTTACTGTATATAATTCCATAGATAATCCCTAGATATTTCCACAGATAAGCAGAAGAACACAGTGTTTCCTTGTAGTAGTGTCACCCCATCAGAAACACATGACTGCTACTGCAAACACTGGAAATAAGCTTTAATGTTGTCTCTAACTAAACTAAATGTACTCCTGGTGCTTCATTCGTTTAGTCTTTCAATACTTTATGGCCATTGTAAAAAAAAACAAGATAGTGGTTCAAGCATCTTTCCAGCAAGCATACATAGCAAGGCAAATACAAAGAAGTGATTATTCGACAAGATTTTTAAGCTTATAACCTCAACTGTAAACATAATTAAACATCAGATTTGAAGCAAAAATGGAAAGTATACACAAATATTGAACATGAGCTGTGGAAATGTTGCAAATGTAAAAAGTAGAGTAGCCAAATGTGTTATTTTCTTAATTTTGTTTTTTGTTTTAATGTGTAAAGTGAATTACAGTGATGTCAGATTTGTTTTGTGTTCATTCTGTTCATTGTTATATTGTAAAGTACATTCTACATAGACATAGACATTTCAGCTTCAAAAGTCCATCATCGGTCAGTCTTAGCGCAACATGATATGGAAAAAACATTCAATGATTTTTTTTTTTCAGTGTTAAGGGTGATTTATGATTCTCATTAATTGTTTTCTGGCTACATGAATTGAAGACAAACCTTAAGTCTAAAATACTCTGCTTAAACTATATGCCAAATCTGACTAGATCACAGTTAGTTTTACACCAGGTCAAGTGGTTACATTTTGAATTGTCGTTGAGTACGAAAAGGAATATTGTCAAATTTCTTCACAATTTTCAAAAAGCGAACCCTTGATTAATCAGATGAATTGGACATACCACCCAGCCCTCATCAGCCTCTGACTCATACATTCCTGCTGTTGTGTCATCGTACAGTAGATCATATCTTTGCACTGACTGTTCAAAAATCCGTCCCCTGATAAGGCTGACTTTCCTGGTTACATTTTTAGCGCATTCGTTCGCCCTCCTCCTCCCCCTCCTCCTCCTCCTGTTGAAAACTGCAGGGCCCAGCAATGAAAGTGTCAACTTCCTCAGCTTTTTGGAATTCTTTTCCATGCTTTCATCGCCCTTTGTCCAATAGAGATGCTGCCATCTTCTTCTGTGTATTTGTTTGCTGCTGTCAGTCTTGTATAATCACATAATGGAGGAATACCTGTTCATATGCAAATGAATCCTTTGTAGATGAAACTAATTAGCCCAGTGATCATAGACCCTTTTTTCTACACTTAAATAGAGTTTTTTAGTTTACAGCCATTATTTTTAAGAATACATGGCCAACAATGGGAGAGAAAACCTGCTACGCCAAGACTGAAGGATGTAACATAAGGACATGAGGACATTTTTCATGGGCTAATTGTCCCCATTTTTGTCTCCGGGCGTGAGAAAACAATAGCCCCTGTCCTCGAATGATGCAGTTTCCATATTTCAGTCGTGACAAGGGGGGCAGAGCTCTGGAATCATTGTTATGAGAGCCACAGGATGTCCTGAGGAAGAAGTCGATGCAGAGTCGTACGCTGAGCATTCAGGGCTTTGGAAGGTGCACGGCAGGGAGGCTTCGCACCACCACGTCTCCTCTCTTTTGGCGTCCTCCAGAATCTCAGTGGAACATATATATGGGGTCTCCTCCCTAACGCGGGATGCCATGACAGCTCCGCGCTTCGTAGGATGTCGGGGATTTAAGATTACCCAAACACAGCTGACACGGATCGACTTTATTCTCATGAAGAGAAAATGGAAACACAAAAACTGACTGGAAAGAGATCTGAAAACTGGTACTTGTTGGACTTTTTTTTTGCAGATTTTTTCAGTTCTCTGTAACAAGGAAACAATGCCAGGTGACCAGGAAGAAAAGGTGAGTGTTTTCTGTATTAACATGTCACAGAACTCAAGCTGTGTGAGTGTTTCCTGTTGCAGGCAGACAGGAAGTACTCAGCTAAGTCAGATTTCACTGCCTGTGTCTTAGGTTCCTCCAATTGCCTTGAACCTCTTGCTGAGTAAAGCGTTTTCCTGAAGAGGAACGATCACTGCGCACTCTTTCTCTTTTTGGAAGCTTCACCAGCCTTACATTCTTATTCTTGTTTAAAATCTCCGGATGTCTCGCCATCAAAAACGTCAAACCAAGGAATGTGAACGACAAATGATTGCCAGTTGAACATGTCCGATGGACGTGGAGGAATATGCCAAGGATTTCACACATGCAAAACAGAAATATTGTGGATGGTTTCCGTTTAATCCTCGACGATCATCCTTGAATATGATCCAGAAGCTGCTTCTTATTTGGTTTGAAAACTCACCGAGGCATTTCACAAGACTACTTCTGTTTACTCTTCACAGCTGTGGTTTGTAAGCTGTTTTCATAGCTTTAAAAAAGAAAAAACAAGAACCTGTGTACCTGCTGAGAGGTGTGACGGTATGTGTGTCATTGAGTGTCTACACTTGGAACAACTCTTAACCCTTATAGAGATAATTACCAACTTCTATCAAAAGCCAGATGGTAAATGTTGATGACTTACTTGTGATTGCAGGAAAAAAAAACAACCTATAAGTCTGTGGTTCTTCAGAAGTGTGCATTTAATTAAACTCAATGCTTTATATAATACGTTGCTGTTTATTTTAAAATGAATGAATGTCTTTATCAGCTCTTGTTTTGTTGTTTTTAATTAATTTGCTATATTATTTATTTTAGTCCTATATATTATTAACCCATGAAGACCCAACATCCACTGGCAACCAAAGCATCTGCTGGTGTAAAATATTTAATAACTATTGATCCACCCACGTCAATTCTCTATGTCACTGAGTTTTCATGAACATCCAGATGAAATATTGGAAAAATACATGATTTACGGTGACAAGTGCGAAATGCAGAGGATAATATAATAATAAATGATGATAAATCACTTAAAGGAAGGTTAAATAGAGAGAAAAATTCCTTTGGGAACTGTCAGAAAAGTAACACTGGGTCTTTATGGGTTAAAGCCTCATATAGTACTGTTTTTGTCTAACTTTGAGTGTTCATAACAGTTGTTGTTTTGGCTGAAAGTCTTGTATTTTATCACTCTCTGCAGGCGTTAACTTCAAGGAAGTGACCCCAGAAAACAAAAAGGCTCTATTTTCTGAAATACACACATCCATTGACACTTTGGCGTTCACATTCGGCAATGTGTGAGTACAATGCTCCTTTACCCTTTTCAACACCACTTGATATTTTTTATTACTTTTTGTGTAACAGCCAAGAAACTTGACATCATCCATCCATTCATGCATCATCCAGAAATATTTGCTTGGTTTCTTTTGTTTTTTTTAGCCTTTTGACATCTACCCTTATTTCTTGGTGTTTATAGCAGCAGTATTGGAAAGAGAACTCCATCTAGTTTGTGTGCTTAATGTTAGGGCTGGGCACTTAAACACTTACCACATTGTATTACACACACACACACACACACACACACACACACACACACACATATATATATATATATACATAATTGTTTTTTTTAAACATAATTTTCATCTTTTTCAACATTGTTTCAGCTGATTTTAGTCCTAACAGTTCTTTTACATTATTATTGTATTGCTTTACATAATTTTTTGTCTTAACCATTTTTTTCATTGTTTGTCATACTTTGTTCTTCTACTCACATCATTATACTGTATGCATTGTTTTTGTATTGTTTCGTATTTTTTATATTGTTTTCTTCTTTTTTTGTTTCCTCACATCATTATAATCGTTATGTCTTTTGCATCATTTTTGTATTGTTGCATCTTTTACATCGCTTTTATTTTGCAACATTCGTATTGCTACATCTTTTATGGTGTTGACATCGTTTTTTACATTCTTGTCTTATAGCATCTTATACATCATTTTAATGTTATGATGTTTTACCATTTTCTTCTTAGTATGTCTTTTATGAATATTTTTAAACCACAAGTATCCATCCAGCTTCTTCAATGTAGACTTGAAGCCAAAAATAAACCTTTACTCTGAAAATAAATAATTATTTAACATAAGTTATGATAATAATCCACAGATAATGAATTGTGTCCACATTGCCCAGCCCTTCTTAAGCATAACCTAAACTACATCAGCTCAAACCTGACTCAAATGTAACCCTAAAATATAATCATTACGTGGGTCTGATCATCTGCTGGAAGAGCACAATACTTTTTTAATGAATAAATTTCTGTTTCATCCATCCTAAACTATATATCAGACTAATTTTTAATGTCATTCAATCAATGGCACATGATAGAATGAAATATAGTTACCCAGGTCTTGGTGTTTGTAGCATGAGAAAGATAAAAGAAGAACATATAAAGTAGGGAAATGGGATAGAATAAAAACTACCATAAAATATGCAAAAAATGATAAAGCAACTGATATCTACTAATATGTACAGAATTACATAGTATGTTAAAGTGGTGGTCCATGTGGTAGCAGCAACAGTGAAATGACTTGTCTTTATTCTCTGTCATATGTCTACCGTCAGAGTTTCTGACTTCCTTATGGGAGATGTGGACAGTGGCTCAGGGTTGGGGATCCCCCAGACCAGGAGAAGCAGGGTGAGACGCCATCTTTCTTTTTTTCAGACAGCTAATTTCCCTTTTACAGCTTTGTTCTTATACATTACATGTTTCAAAAGGGTGCACTTAAAGCTAATTTTACCATGCCTCCACAGAAAAAAGAACCCTCAAAGACTTGCTTTCTGTATTTAAAGGGGGTGTTGAAAGCCCAGCTGCTTGTGATGTCTCACTTTGATTGTACGTCTACGTTCCCCTCCTTCTAATCTAAAATGTCTTTTCACAGTCTTTTGATAATCTCTCTGTGGATCCTGAGGGATACGTTACAGAAAAAAGTGACCTTGTGGGTAAGTTAGTTACCTTAAAGCTGTATAAGTGTGAAAACAATTTCACCCTGAAGTGTAATAGCTATTAATGGGTGTTCACAGTGCATTTAATGGTTGCATGGTTGTAGCTCAGGGCAGTCTACAGTGTCAACTCCAAGTGATTCAGGCTCAATGCTGTTGAATGCCTGAGGTGGACCCGCCCGAAACCTCTGCCTTCCACCCCTGTTATTTCTGCTGCTTTTTTCATACTAGCAGCTCGTTTTCCCCTCTCTGTCCACATATCTGACATTCCTTGCCTGTTTAGGAGTAGTTGAGTGTGGGATGGGAAACACATGGGGTTTAAGTTGAGTCAGATGGTTGAATGCTGGGAAAGCTTTTATGACAATGTTACAAGTTGGATGAAAATAAAGGGTTGCACTATTTTAAAAGATGCCCAACACTTTCACATCCTCTTACACTGTGTAGACTTAACCACAGTGTCCTTTTCCTTCACGTCTCACATATTGGTTTTGTTTAAATGTTGGTGATAATGTGTATTTTTATTCACTAAGATGATGTAAGACCAGGACAAAATATCAGTATAATAATATACCACACCATGTTGAAAGAGTCTATGTCTTTACTTTCAACTTTTGTTATTCTGTTTGTGAAATATTAATTATTCCTAGACTAAATAAATGTTTTCAAATTATGTCATTCAGTGGTGGATCCAGAAAAAATGGGGTCCAGAGTCAGAGTCCTGGTGGGGGTTGAAGGGGGCGAAGTGAAGGAAAATAAACATTGTACAAATGTCAAATCACATAAAACTGTATTTTTTTTCTTATCATACATTAATAAAATTAATACAATTGAACCTCACTAATGTGACCATTTTTGGAGCAAAGTAAAGAGCTTTAATAAGGTCATCCTCGGTTATGGCGCTGAATTCCATTGAATTCCAAATAATTTAAAATTAGAAACAACAGGATACAGTAGAGGTATAGGCCTACGTTTGACAACTTTGTGTGATTCACTCAATCACTGTCTACGTTCAAAGATATTTAATATTCAATCCATGCACTTCTGTAGTTCCAACTGTATAATAATACCTTCCATACCTTCTGTGGCTGCCTGTTAGTTTTTCGTGAAGACTCAAATGCTGCTTGAATAGACAGTTGTCTCTTCATGATTAGACTTCAATCTAGTTAAGATTTAACTCCCTTTACCAAATAGACTCTCGTGTTAAATAGCGCATGCGCAGTAGACCCCTCCAATACAGGAGATAGGAGAGCCTTGGGACGCATAAATTAGCGCTTTGGAGTACATTTGGATGAATAGTGCAGTAAGTAAAGCTATGGTCTACAATGCAGGAGGCCAGGGTTTGACTCCTGACATGAACACTAATATTCTTTTCAACATTTTACATGTTCAAATGGAGTACGTGGCATTGAGAGCAGCGATGGGTAAATCCGCCATTGTTATTATATTTCATGTGTCTTGTGGAAGATTTGGGTTGTACATTTTTACACAAGTAAACAAGAAATGTACATTTAATTATTGTTTCCACTGCTTTGTCATGGGGGTCTGGCATTTCCTTCCAAAACTGTGTATCATATCATCAGATATGCCAGATTATTATTTGTCTGAAAGCAAAATGGATGCGCTCTGAACAGATTCCCCTTACAATCTGTCTGACTGGGGTCTTAACTTTTAGAATGTTTCCACATATGGACATGAATGTCGTAGTCAAGTTGTGTGTGTTAAAGTTACACACTAATGCTGCTTTTCCACTGATGGTATCAGCGTGACTTGCCTCATTTTGGCATGACTTTTTTTTTTTTTGCTATTTTCACTGCATGGAAGTAGAGGCCACTAGGTTCTATCAGATACTACCTCTCGTATCATCTTTGTTGAGGTATTAGACGAGCTGAAGCGATTCTAAAACATAATGTGAAATCATGTAGATCACAGATTTAATCACTGCTTCTTCAGTGTGTATTTGTGCCACCATATTGTGACGTGGGACACCAATGTTAAGTTAGCAGGAAATTTTGCTCCATCTTGATAATTTGATCACAGATTTTTTATCTAAACAACTGTATTCTCTCCAGAAAAAAACTTAAGATAACAAAAATCACAGTAGTTTATGCAGTGTTGCTATGATGAGGAGTACTGTGCCTGCAGTGGAATGCAATGTGCTTGTTCCAAGTTGAGTCAAGTCGAAGTGAGTTACCGTCATCAGAAAAGCAGCATAAGTCACCGACGTTTCCCTTTAGTCAAATTCTACGATTGCTGTACAATGTTGCGAATAAATGTATGTCTCCTGCATTTAGCTCACCAGCCAATAGGGCATGAGGTATTGTGCAGGCGCTGTGTCCTGCGTCATCTTCATCGTCGTCTTTATCTTTGTCGTCTTTGTTAGCAATTTCCTTCAATGTCCTCTCTGAGGAAACTACCAGTCAGATTTATTTCAAATTTTAAATGTAGCTTCCTTGGGACAAAGTTTGCTCACAGTTTTGATATATTTTGATGAAAACATTTTTGACACATTTTTTAAATATTATAAATTTGCCTTTACTTATAATGGTCCATATTTCGATGGCTCGTAACATGGAAATGGTTACAGATATCAATATAGTTACATCTGAGCACTGATAGGAAGTCATATATGGGACTTTGATGGGACTATTGGACTTTCCCCGTGGTAGTGCCTCCTCTCTTTTGCTTTATGGTCTCCCTGTGCTCGGCCTGTTTCTTCTTTTTATTTCTTTATCTATATCTTTTGGTTTTACTGTTATTATGCATACTAACACTGGGTACATGGGTGACGGGGTATGTAGGTGTGTGTGTATGTGTATGTGTGTGTATGTGTGTGTGATGGTGGTGGTGGGGTGTACCTATTTTATATGTAAAGCACTTTGTGCTATGTTTCACTGTATGAAAAGTGCTATATAAATAAAGATTGATTGATTTCATTTAATTAGTTTGGTTCTCCTGCAGTGAAAGTACCACCCACTTCTATTAGGAGATTGATTTCCTGCATCCAGACCACAGGACTCTACATAATTAGTGATGCTTGATAGTACATGCTGTGAGCTACAGGGCCTATTTTGACATTTTCAGTGGTATTTTTTCTTCTTTGGTTACACCGTCATCATGATGTAGCGTAGTTCACTATCATCTCTAGCAAGATATCACCAGCTACCATACCGTGGTGTGAGTGTTATTGTAATGGTATTATTTAGCCTCTGTGTGATGACCTTCTCTCGTGGCTCTGCAGGTCCAGAGGTGCCTCTGTCACGGGAAGAAGAAGTTGACTTAGCACTGCTGAAAAATGACAGCGGGGTGGAGTCTGCTTTACTCTACGCCAAAGCCTGGTCCAAGTACATCAAAGACCTCCTGGCCTGGATGGAGAAACGACTGGCTATGGGTGAGAC
>JAPTYQ010000010.1:29355786-29375287 GCA_029814465.1 Ostorhinchus cyanosoma
ATTCAGAGCATTAAATGGTACAAACAGCCACACAAAGTTAAGAGAATTAGTAGACATCGATATCTTTAAGAGACACAGAATATCTCTGAGACTAGTTTTGGATTGTCCTGACTCCTGACCATGATGTGTCGGTATCATTCTGTTGCCTCCGAGGATAACTTCATACTATTGTGACATTTTTGGAGATTTTGGACCTCAAGGAAAGTAATTACCGCTGTCAGGGTTCCAAATTAATAAACACATCAACAAAACCATCCCTGACTCATAGAAATCACTCCTAACATGTAGTGGAAAACACACTGCCTGCTTTCATTTTATATAGTTAAACCAAATTTTTGATACTTAAAAAAAGATTTTTGGCTGAATATCCCAAACAAATACTAGTTTGAATGACTTTTAAGTCCTTGAACTGATCTGCAGTAAAGTATTCTGCTACAAAACTGACTGTGGCTCAGATTAATGCTAATACTACTACCGCTACTGCTACTAGTACTGCTACTACTAATAATAACATAGATTTTATTTATAACACTTTTTATTCAGGGAATCTCAGAGTGCTACAATAGAAAAAAATGACACATCCCCCTACTATTACTATTACTACTACTACTACTACTATTTTGACTACTACAACTACTACTACTACTACTACTACAACTACGACTAATGATAATAATAATATCTTTTACACCTTACAGACACTGTTAAAAACGCTAGCAAACATCCATTTTAAAAATAATGATGCAGTTATGTACAAAAATAATGTGTACTTTTCATCTCATAAAAGCAACTACTTTATGTTTATTGCGAAGTCTGTTGAAACAAACAGCAACTTGAAAGCCCGTGTTCATGTTCTCGTGGTAGACATGTGAACAACATAACCCACAACTGACAGACTGATAGAAGTAATCACATTTGGGTAAATTAAGCTTAAAAAACAATGAAATGTTGTGTTAATCAAGGGATGGGCCTTTTGTTGGAACATGGGGTTTGTATTCCCTCACAGTGGCATTTATTTTCATTATCTTTTGTAACCAACATGATGCAGGCAGCGGTACTTTTACAACAGAACATAATTAGATTTGGACTTCTGTTATATAGGAACCTAGTGGGATGCACAAAACAGATAATTATTCTCTAAAAGAAAGAATGAGATAATTATCAGGCTGCAGTTGCATATACATACTAATGGCTCAGCTGATGTCCTCTGACCTTGAGTCCTGTGAACCAGTGTTATGCAGGGTCCTGCTATGTCAGGACAAGCAAATTGCCCTACATTCTAAACATACTGAGTTAAAAGCGCATCAACATTTTCACTAAATCGCCTCTGGTCAAAACCTTCTAAGTGAAGATGACATTTGCCATTAAAAAGCATAATCAAATAGACCAAACAAAAGCTACCAGTCTTCAATGTAGGTTATGAGCCCTGCATCTGGGGATGTGCATTAGTGTGGATGTGTGTTAGCGCTTGCGAGTCGGCACATATGTGTGCACCCGTGCATGCATGTGTGCAGTCGAGCGTTACGCATCAGTGCACAGAAAAACCTGAGTCAATTTGGAAGAGATATTAGGAAAGAGTGGAGTTACTGTGGTGAGGGATGAAAAAAATCATATCGCAGTCCATTAATATGGACATGAAACTGGGGTCTAATTTGTTCTGTAGCCTCTGTCATCTTGATACTTTCCCCTGGAATACAAATTCTGGTCTGAAAAAGTGCTTACCATTAGCAGCATACCCAAAATGTATAATCAATTTAGGTCTGCATTGGATTTCAAGTCACAGAGGTGTAAAGAAAACATGCAGATGAGTATGCATCATGTTTATCAAAGCAGCTTTAGCATTATCGGCAGCAAGATGCCACTGTGCCTCATCATTTTGCCCAATAACCTGCAATGTTCTACCTGTAGACTTTGGAAATATTTACCATGTTTTGGCAATAAATATTTGAAACCACGTGTGTTTGTTCAACTCACACTCAAGAAAAAAAATCAATCTGTAAAACCTGACACTGACATTTATCATGATAATTATTCACAACTGATATGAACATTTTTGTCTTGATCAACAGGAATGGAAAATTCTAGAAGCTGTAGGTGTGATACTGTATGTCCCATTATTCTGATCCACACAGAGTATAGAATGCTCTTTCTGTGACTAGACTCAATCTAGCTTTAAGAAATGTAGCCAAGCAAAATATACAATATTTATATAAGAGAATTTGGTAAAGAATATTTGGCTTTTTTCTAGTTGAGTTTTTTTTTTTTTTTTTTGACCGTGCGACTGGTTGGAGAGTAAAAAGGCAGCATCAGCCTTTTTGTTCACTATCTCTACATGTCAGTTTGATAAGTTGGAGTTTGATGGACATTGTGTTCACATGACTACATTTTCAAAGCTCTGCAGCACAAAGGTTGAGCTAAACTGATTATGATCTTTACAGAAGCTACGGCTCAGTTGGTGATCTGTCTTGCAATATTGTGCAAGTCTTTCACACAGCACATTAATGGCATGCTTTACTGCTAACTGTAAAACATTATTACAGTAAATGGAAGGGAATGTAAAAATGCAACACTAGTAAAATTAAGTCGTCTGAGCTCAAAGGCTGATGTGACAGAAAGGGCATCCTGTGCCAGAAGTGACAACATAATTTCTTTGACATTAGCAGTAACAGCGCTCCTACTGCTTTCACATTACTGTCAGTCAAACCCCCAATATGTCAATATTCTCTTACAGAAAAATCTTTATCTGCACTTACCCACTATTCTAGGCATGGGTTTGAATGAATAAGAGTAATTGCCTGTCACGCATGTGTATAATGATTAAAAATCTACACGTTTAATAAATGTATGACAACCTGCAGCTGTGAATAGATTACACACTGTCACACCTTTGTGAGTGTAAAAATAGAGAATATCTCAAGAGACTGAAACAAGTATTCTTTCACACAGCACTTTTTGATATGTACTCACCCGTTTGCCGGGAGGTCCTGGTACTCCAGCTTCACCGGATGGACCTGGAGGGCCCTGAATAATAGCACAGAGAACACTTCATGAAATATGAAGAGTTCTGTGTCATATAATGAGACATTCTACATTTGCAGAAGGTGTTATCCATTTGCACAAAATGGATTAACAACGTCTACAGTTCTCTGTTTTCATTCTCCTTCAGCCTAACCCTCATCATATCGTAGCTACACTTGACTCACTGTAGGCGTGATACATTTCAGGAATACTCAGTTTTGTTTAATGTAGCTTTTTAGAGAAGTCTGACATTTTCCTCATCACAAAAGAAAAAAAAATGCAGAAAATTGTCCTGAAGTTGACTTTTTGGATAACAAATTAACTTCACACGTGAATTGAATTTGAAGTGAATGTGAGACTTACAGGTTGCCCGGCCTCTCCATCATCTCCTTTGTCACCTGGTAGACCATCAATGCCCTAAGAACCAAACATAAATGACTCATCAAACACAGAGCTTTTTAATACAGTTATATTGACAAATTTGGTACAGATATAATTTAGGACAGAAAATGCAACAGAAAACTGCCCACACAAAGAAAAGAGGAAAACACGCTTTAAAGTATGCGGCTTTAGAGTAATATGGAGCTGATTCATCAGTGGTTAAATGTACAATAAATCCACATATACAGAGTCAATGAAGGATGAAGGCAGCACTTACAGCAGCACCAGGCTCACCAGGTGGGCCAGGATCTCCTGGGAAGCCAACAGGACCCTGCAGAAATACGGAAATACTGAGTGGAAGGAGACTGATTCAGACATGTGACAGTGTCAACAACAGCTCTGAGAGCAGACGGCTCGGCTCAGAAATGTGACACAGAGATGCTGTCACTGACAGTTCTAATAATGCATCAGTCATGTATCTGTGTGTGTGTGTGTATGTGTATGTGTATGTGTATGTGTATGTGTATGTGTATGTGTGTGTGTGTGTGTGTGTGGAGGTGACATACAGGGTTACCCTTGGGACCGTCATCTCCAGAGGGTCCGCGACCGCCGGGTGGTCCAGCAGCCCCTGGTGGGCCGGTTTCTCCCTTCTCACCAGTCTCTCCTCTGGCACCCTTTAAACAAAAAAAAAGAGGAGGACATCACAGGCTTGTCACTGTGAGTGACCACAGAGGAGCCATCAAAGTGAACAGCATGATGTGATAAAACACAAGTCAAATGTCACTCCAGGGCTGCATGATATGTTTTTTTTTTTTTTCAAACCATTATTTAACCAGACAAAATCCCATTGAGATCAAGCTCTCCTTTACAAGGGTGACCTGTAAGGGTGACATGATCACATGTAACGGTTCAAGATAAAAGGGAAAAAGCGTTTATTTGGTAGTATATGATTCAATATATTCAGAAATAATTTCCATTGTTATTGTTGTTACTACTACTCAATAAGTGAACTGACACCAACAGGTTCTGTGCATATGTTTGTCATACATACATATTTGTGAAATTTGGGCCATTTGGGTCACATTTTACAGCCCTCTCCATCCACCAAAACATACACCAACGACCTTAAAGTGAAACTTCACTGCCTCCCATTTGACTGGGATTCACTTATATCAGTGTGTCTTGGACTTTTGTGTGTTAGTATTGTGTAAAAACGTCCTTGGCCTCCCTCAGGTTTGCTGTTACACAAAGGTGATGCTGACCATACTAGAGCACACTGGACAAAGATAAACAGCATTAACAACAAAAACATCTGATATTAAATAGTTTCTACAAACCAGCAGGAAAGCATGTCGACTACCCTTTGTCTTCAACACTTTTGTGTTGAACAATAGATTATTTAAGAAAACTTTAAGATAGTTAGCCTAAGACTGTTTGAGATGTCAGATTAAACACTGACTTTTGCCTTTTCTTCATTTTCTTTTTTTTGGTTTCAATACTATACTACTTATTGTCTTAATGCATCTGAATAAAGAAATATAAATACATATATCAGCTCAAACAAAACAGCACAAAGGTTACTTCTATACACTTCATATGAGAGGTCCAAAAAACATGAACTCTCATTTTGAAATGTTTGACTACAATAAATGGAGCTGCATCGTCCTGTCTCCAGTGCCTCAATACATAAACATTATAAAGACAAAACATCTTCACAAGTTCATTTCGATATCCTCATCGCAACATGTCTTTGAATTGATTACTTTCAACACCTTTAACTTAGAAGGGAAACCAACAGCAGCCTGTAGATCAGGGGTGTCAAACTCATTTTAGTTCAGAGGCCACATTCAGCCCAATGTGATCTAAAGTGGGCCAGAACAGTAAAATAATAAGCATAATAATCTATAAATAATAATTTTTTTCTCTTTGTTTTAGTGTGAAAGTTAAATTACTTTAAGAAAATGTGAATAACCTGAACAACCATGTACACTGAAAAATAAACAAAAAATAAGTGTAATTTCAACAATATTATGTTGCCGCTTATTATTAACACAATTTACAGATCACAGTCGATCTACAAATGCACACAACATTTGTAACAGGCATAATATTGTTAAAAATGCACTTATTTTTCTTAAGAAATTTCAGGTTTTTTTTATATTTGTTCAGGTTATTCAGGATAGTTTGTAAATATAGATATTTTCATAATGTAGTTTTACTTTTTTTTTTTTTTTTTTACATTAGACCAATAAGAACATTTGCAATCATTATTTATAGGCTAGTATGATATTATTTTACTTGATATCAAATAAAGCTGTATGTGTGAATGTTCCAATATGTTCTAAATATGTATATAGTCTGTATAGCTCTTATTACTATTATTATCATTATTGTTTTAGATTGTTTTTTGCACTATCTTTATTCATGCAAAATGTTTCTTTTTCTTGCACTTCAACCTCTTTTCTTGCCTTAACTGTTGAATTTCTTCATTGTGGGATCAATAAAGTCTAATCTAATGTAATGTAATCTAATGTAATGTATTGTAATCTAATCTAATCTAATCTAATCTAATCTAATCTAATCTAATCTAATCTAATCTAATCTAATATCTGAAATTGATCTTGCAGGCCATTTAGTGGGCCGTTTTTGGGCTGCAGGCCTTATGTTTGCCACCCCTGCTCTAGGTTATTGCTCAGATGACTGGCACTCACTCAGTTTCATTTTAAAACCAACACATTATTTGAGTAAACAGTCTTATCACCACTATATCATTTGTGTTCTGCTAACAGCTCTAGAAGTGGAGGCTGTGACTCAGCAGTGGAGGTGCACCGGTAATTACAAGCCCAGAATCGTTAGCTGGCCCATTAGAGCACAGCGCTTCTTTAGTCGATGCCACTGTGGCACCTTTAAAATTGACTTCAATGTGACACGCAACACTGGGTCTATCTGTCACTGTAAACAGATACACAACTGCAGCAGACGTCAATAGGAGCTGATGGACCCAAGGAGGGTGACCGGCCCCCGTACCCGGAACTAAGCCGGGCCTCCCCGGTCTACAAAATGAATGTCTTCTGCCTAAACCTGGATCAATGGTTCAGCTCTGATCTGAGATATTCAAGATCAGGATGTGTGAAGACTTTATTTATTCCACTGGGAGGTAAACAGAACTGGCATTTTGTGGGCAGCGTGGACGCTTCATGAAACCGATTTTTTATGAGGAGCAACTCAGGCAATGTCCACAGAAACTAATAACAGCTGAGGAGAAACTGGCTTTTTTAGAAATATAAAATGATGAAGCATACGTTGGATTTTGATGTTACTGTACCGTTATGTCACATTGAGTAACGCTGCAGTGGCTCCAACTTCTATTAGTGGGCCAATACAGGAGAGGTTAGATTAATGACACCTCCAAAGTTGTGGCTGAGATAATTATCTGCTAAAAAGCCCTTGGGTTGGTAGCATCACGACGCTTTAGCCCACAGTAATGTAATGGCAAAGGAGGTGGAACAGCCCCTTCAGCTGAAGTGTCAGATAATAAACATAACTTAATTAGCTGCACTCGGGGATATTCACAGACAGATTGTTTAAACAGTCATAATTACATGAGGGAGGGACACGCTGTGTTCATGCGCATCGCTGTGCATGCAAAGTACTGTTTGCACAAGGATAAATGGTCAGTTCTCTTGCTTTTTAAACCAAAAAATGCAATCTTCTGCAGGAAAGAGAAGTAGATCTGGCATGGTGCTGTACTTACTCCGATACCAGGCTCTCCAGGCGATCCCGGGTTGCCAGCCTCTCCAGTTTCTCCCTATAGTATCACAGTGAAAATGTTTATTTGTATGGTATCAGCCTTGGTATCAGCCTTGGTAAACAATTAAAAGTTTAAACTGGCTAATGAGTGTCTGCTACAATCTCCATGCTTTTAGATTTAAAAATGCATTTGCTTCCTCACACAAAACCTTCAGAGCTATATTTATCAAAAACAAAAACAAAACAAACAAAAAAACCAAACATGTCCTTCAAAAATAACAAACATGCAGAGGAACCTTTTTGAATGAAAATGTACAAGAGAATGTGAATAGACTTAATTTCTCCTCTGGATGTGTTCTTACCTTCTCACCGACACCTCCCATTGCACCGATACCACCAGGAGGACCTTGGGCTCCCTGTGGATGAACGACAGTATCCACGTAAAAGATGTGCACATTCTGCTCCATCATAAAAATGACCAAAGTCTCAAAGATAGAGATAAAACAAATGATAACACTTACACTGGCTCCACTAGAACCTTGAGGACCTCTGGGACCAGGAGGACCAGGTGGACCCTATGAACAAAAACACGGGTTAGTATATAATCAGCGTTTCTGTGTAATAGTAGTACAGACTTTATGGGATGTAAACTAAGTGTGTGATATATCTAACAGTGAATTCAAATATAACTCCAGCCACTTAAACACACCGTATACAGTATATATAGTATATTCTTATGTCAGAGAGAAGAGCATAGACCAGTGCTATATGGAAAATGTAGTAAATACATGATCAACACATTTTCAGTAGATAAGCCCGACTCATTAGTGCCCCTTTTATACAGTGCGTCAAGCCTTACTGGACATTGGCCTTTTGACACATGGCTGCTTCTGGGAAACTGGGTTTATTTTGGTACCTGGCACTTTACCTGCTTTTCAGACCCAATAATAAAAGAGAAATTTAGACATATTTCCTCCCAGGATGATGACCTCAGGCAAATGCAAAAAATAAAAATAAAAATTATACTCTTGCTCTGACACGTCCAAAATTAATGAATTTTTAATCAAATATTGGGGCCAAAAATAGGACCAAAATTAGGACATGAAAAGCTACCTAAGTGTCAGTGCATTTGATCTGGAAAACATGGCTGTAAATGGTCTTATATAGCACTATAAGTAAAGACACTGTTAAATTTGATGATCCTAGTGGTTTTTCTAATCCAGACATGTGGGTTTTGCATGAATCTCAGTCTCATTCCAGGTTTTGTAAGTAACCCATCATGTCCACATGCATTACACGCAGAACCTGCCCATTTAAACACATATAAATTGCAAATTATTTTGCAACAGCGGACATTTTTGTGAAACACTCTGTCTTGCATAATTAGCTCAATTCTCAAAATGCTCCTGTGAGAGAATAAAGAGATATTTAAAAAAAAAAAAATATTAGCATGCAATAGTTTGTGTCCTTTTGACTGTGTTACATGCGGATTTTTGCATAAAATAATGTAAAATAATAATAATAAAAAAAAAGTTTTATCTTACAAATAGTTTCTCTTTTATCTCAGTAAGTATTTATTTTTTTAAAATAGCCCCAAAGTGCTTTGAAACTTGCTTCATAATATTAGTCTACATCTGGTTTGAATTTTTAGCACCAAGTCCTGTTTTTAGGACCAGTTTCATAGAAGCACCCACATCATATCAAAAACCTTAAATCATTGAAGCCATACAAATAAGTACAACTATACAGGAACAAAAACCTGTTATGATTGTTGTCTTTTGAGGAAAAATGCAAAACATCCATATAGCACATGTACACATTTGTACAAATGTACTTATATAATGAAAACTCTTGGATTTATTGTCGAAAATAAATCATGTTGATAAATGTTCACTTTTTTAAGACCAATTCGAGTTTTTTGTCCATCAGAACAAAGTCCAGTCATTCATTTTTAGAACCTTTGATCTGGGACACCCGTTCCATGTCGATAGAAAAAGTCATAGAAGGAGCTAA
Source organism: Ostorhinchus cyanosoma (assembly GCA_029814465.1). NCBI lineage: Eukaryota > Metazoa > Chordata > Actinopteri > Kurtiformes > Apogonidae > Ostorhinchus > Ostorhinchus cyanosoma. The sequence goes on from JAPTYQ010000010.1 coordinate 29,364,949, forward strand.
AACTTACCATTGCTCCGACGTCTCCATTCTCTCCTTTCTCACCAGGAGGTCCAGGCAACCCCTGAGAAGATGAAGAAGACGAATATTCTTCAGAACAAAGACAAGGGTGATGCCAGGCCGCATTTGAGACAAAACTGCACATTAGAGAATGCACTGGCAGGGGCATAAATACATTTTTGCTGCTCATTAACAGGTACTTACAGATGATGTGTACTGAAAAGTGGGCTTTAGGATGCATTAATACAACCGGAGCCCCTGAGCGTAAACACACAATTAGTCAAAAAGGACACCTATTGTAATTAAAGGGTATGGGAGGCTTGAGTATAATCAGCCTGTGTAAATTGCAGGGTGGGAGCCCCATCCATCTACGTCCACGGTAAAGTGGAAACAAAAGGGACGGCGCAGGAGATGCGAATTATTCAGTTTTGGGATTCAATCATGCTTGACTAAAAACAGTTTGAATACAACCTGGGAAGGTGTATCTGCGATGGAAATGAAGGAGCGCTCACCTGCTATTGTTATTTATTGTGTATCTGCATAATTGCGGTTATCATTTGTTGTGTTAGTTTAACTCCGGTGATGAAGCATGCATAATCAATAGGTGGGTGGAAAGCAGCGGTAATGATAAGTTACTATAAAATCTAAATGACACGGTTATCGATCATTGCAATCACGCATATGTAGTTTCAGTCCATTTTGTTGATTTACTGTACCTCTGCACTGGCGCTGAAGGCTAATTTATATCACGTTTTGACTGGGACCTCAGTCACAGTAATAAAGCATGTGGGTAGAAAGAATGGAAAAATAAATAAAGCATCAATGATTTTCACGTATAAAGTCTGAAGTATTTGATTAGTTCTTGTCAGGATTGTTTATAGAGGCGCAGTATGTGGACATTCATTTTGTTTACGAAGAACATTAACTGTTCTTTTTTTTTTATCAGGTATTGTTTTCTTTTTGTCCTTATTGTTCATTACATATAGTAGTGGAAAGTAACTAAATACTGTGACTCAACTCACTTGTAAAGTTTTTATTAGAGGTACTTGTACTACTTGAGTGCCACTATACCTCATTTTTAGTTCAGGTGCAACATAAACTCAATTTGACTTCAAGTAAAACCTGTAAAATAATAGTATAACTTAGAAATAATGACAACTCAAAATTTGTCTTTTTGTTTTAGAAAAAAAAACATATTACGTTTACAAATAAAAAATGTGAATGACCTGGACTTCCATGAACAACCTGACATTTATTAAGAAAAATAATTACAATTTTAACCATATTATTCCTCAGTTTATCATTTACACATGTGCATTACAATTTACAGATCACAGTGGATCTACAAACACACAAAACATTTTGTAACAGGTGTCTGGCAGTGAAAAATATAGAATTTAGCTTTGTGATCAATACAACTTGATTGCCAGTGTCTTTGCAGAGTCATCCTGGGGGCCAGATTGAACGCTTCGGACATGGACTGTATGTTTGACACCAGCTTTAGTTACTTTTCAGATTACAGTTTGTTGAATTAAGCAAAAAAAAAGTGGAACAAGTGTAAATGATCTTGTTAAGATTTCTTGAAATAATAATAATTTCAAGATCTATTGTCTAAAAATAAGTTCTTAAATCTCACTGACAAGTTCCTCTTTAGGTGATTGTGTCTTATTTTAAGTGTGATGAGATATTTTGGCTAGAAATGAGAAAAATACATTTGGTAAGATTAAAATTTTTACAGTGAACTCAAAAAATAGGGTTGAAGATGGACCTGTGGAGTTGAATTAATGAAGAACTCAGACCCACAGTTTATGGAGACCACAGATAATGTTTTAAAATGCATAAATCCATTTAAAAATAGCTAAATATCACTCCTTTAATGAAGCACCAGTTCAGATTCATAACAGGCTAAATTCATTTATTTGACTCAGTTACAGAGATCAGTCCAATTTTCATGTCAGTGTTTGGCCTGCAGTGGATCATGACTGAAAGTGTTTTAAATACTGTTTAAGCTCCTGGTCTGTTTAGAGCATTGACTTGCTTCACTTTGTGCTCAGCTGTGTGTGACAAAAATAATTGCTTTTTTTTTTTTTACATCCTCTGAACTGGACAGTTCAGATAAAAGACTGAGAGACCCAGAGTGTGAGGATGTGAAACACCTCGAAAAAAAAAAAAAAAGACTTATTCTACACCAGTGGAATCCATAAAGATCCGGTTTGGCAAATGCACTAACATTAGTTAGCTAATGTTCTAATGTTAGCTAGTGCCAAACTTGACTTTTCTCATACATTTAAGAACTGTAACTTTACTCATCAGCTTCATTCACTCCCTCTGCTCTTTATCAAGAAGGAATGACAAATGAATATATTTTATGGACACAGAAGGCAATCAGACTGAAAAAAAGTAATGAACAGAAATGGACCTGGGGAAATGATGTTAAGTGGATTAATGCTTTTAAATCATGTGCACCTGTACCGGTCATGCTAACGACATAAATTGTGCTTTGTGTATTACTTATAAGCAAGAGAGACGCAAATTCAGTAAAAAAACAAACAAAAAAAAAATCACCACAAATGCGCCACACTGGACCTTTTTATTATATGAATTACAAATGGCTTCAGAGCCTATGGGGAGCAGCCAATGCTGGATGTAAGTGCCGTACCAACGTTGGTTCCAGGTGATCAGTGTGAGTAAACAAGCAGCAGTCAGTGAGCGAGATTGAGTGGAAAGCACATGTAAGCTGTGAGCTTTGTAATTGTCCTAGAGACGCGACCCAGCACTAATGTGTCATCTTAGACTGGTGTCTGCTGCACTGGGTCAGTACCAGCCCATCACAGCCCAAGTAATCGGACAATACAATATTACTGCATCACTACCGGTGCTGGAACTGCCCAAGAAGAAGGAAACATGTCTCTGACCGTATCTGGCTGATAGAGCAGTGACTTAGTACTCATGGGAAGATGTGACTGAACCGCTAGTACTATATGTGATCTTCTGAAATAGATAGTAATGAAATTTCACTCCAGGTACCATCTAAGTGAACAGGGTGCTTGCTCTTTATCCAAATAAAAATTCCAGATTTTTTCAGAACTGCTGTTTTTTCCCCAAAAGTTCGACTTTATGTATTTTTCTATTTGTGTGTCTACTTTTTGGTTGAGATTGTACCTGTTATGTGTGGTAGAAAAGTTAATTTTAATAAATGTATGAACGAATGAATGCATAATTTGTATTAAATTATGTTTTACTGATAAACTTTTTCACACAAACAAGTTTCACTAGAATCATTCTAGTACCGAACAGTTAGTGAAATCATATCAAGTTTTATGCTTTTTAAAAATGTATTCTCATTATTATGCATCTTTGAGCATACTCTAAAATTTGACTATGAGATAAACTTTTTTTCATACTTTACAAAATTCCAGACTTTTCAAGGACCACTAAACAGTGTTTCAAAATTCCACACTTTTCAATACTTTTAAGCACCCTGAGTAAAGGATCAAAACATTTCTCCCAAAATAAATCTATTCAAATCTCTAGTTGATATAAGGGAGGCGGTCATTCAGCTGGTCCAGTCATCACTTTATCGGCTACAAGTTCAACATCTAAAGCCTTTTAAATGACATTATTATTACTGTAAGTGCTGAATGCTCTGGGCCTGGGCATGTCCACCTGACCTTGCACAGATGTACATACAAACTGCACATGACTTGATCATAACTACACCTGCTCTTGGTTCTGACAGTTTTCCACTCCTGGCGAGGTCATCTTCCTCATTAGAGACATTCAATCTTAACTTGAAATACTTTTTCAGATTGACGTGATGATTTTCCATCCCTTCACGCCTTGTCATGCCCTGGTTTGAACTCATTGATTTCCATTGTTTTTATAATACCTCCATTTGTTCTTATTTTTTTTCTTATTACCTGATTTGAATTTATTTTAGTGATTTTTGTTCATTTTAGTTTGCCTTCCCAACTGTTCTTGTTTTGGAGGGGTGTGTTTGATTACGTTTCTCAAAGCCGTTTTATCAGGACTTTGGGCATCAATGGTTATTTATTGAGTTTTTAAAAGTTATTTTTATCTGTATACACTGTATTTTGAAATGCGCAATATAAAGGAATTTAATTTAATCCCCAAATTAAAATGAGCAACATTATTTACAACCCGTCTAAATCTTTTTTCTTGTATATATCCTGTATTGATGTATATATCCTTATTTGTTGTACATGTTTCTCAACTGTAGTATAGCGTTAGCTTTTTGTATATATCAGTCATTTTTGTAGTACTATAGTAGAATGTGTATATTTAATATTTTATCTTGTAGCTTTCCTACATTGCCTACACTTTTTAGTACTTTGTGTGATATTTTTTATACAGTCCTTTTTTGCACTAATTGTTTTTGTTGCTAAGCAGGTGCTAAATGAATTTTCATTGTTCCTATGAGTGACAATAAAGATCAGTTGTATTGTATATTGTACTGTACTCTAAATGTACATATGAAAAGTAATTATTTCCTATGCATGTCAAAGAAGATCAGTAAATGTCTCTCATGCCTTGGAATTGCAGCCTTCTTTCCACACTACCCTTGAACAATAAGGACACTCTATAATCACATCTGATATTTTCTTCTCCTCTATGTCCACAGCCTAAAATCTCTTAATCTGACGAATCCATCCAGTCACTGAGGACTCCAATATTCCACAGCAAACAGAGGTCCCAGATGATGGAAGGGTTTCAGCCTCCAGTCATTCATTCCCCATAGTCAAAAATCACTAATGCTACAGATAATTGCATTGAAGAGCTGAGCTCGCAGTAGCTGCTGCCATCTATTGAAGGACATCTTAGCCAAACATAATTAAAAGAGTGGAGATGGAGTGCATTATGCCCAATTAAAAGCCAATTGCACTTAATAACAACGTTATCTGGCCCTATTGACCAGCGGGGCTTCTCTCTAATTTCATCCTTAGTGAGTCCTTGGATAATTGACTTTAAGATATTCTAAAGTGTGTCGTTTCAGTATTCATTGCCACCAAAGCAACTTTTCCTCCTAATTCAGCTCATTGGCTTAAATGAACCATTGCTGTGCTCTTTAGCTTCTCTTTGATCTGGCTGCAGAGAAAAGGAGTCAAGTTGAGGAAAACAGGCTTCGAGAGTATTTACCGTGAGTCTTCATTACAAAATCAAACATGGAACCCACAGTACTGTTACATACATATACTGTTATAGCTAAGGCAATTTTAAGACCCTTATGAGAGCAATTTAAGACCTTTTTTTAACTTCTTATCACACTGGGGCTGCCATTACAGAATAATAATGGCTGATGGTAGGTATTTACTGGTGGCTTTTTTTTTTTTAAAGGCATGTAATTTCTCTGATAACTTCATGATTGTAATGCTTTTATTCCCAAAGTTTCTGAAGTAGACATTTTCTTTACACAAGGCTCAGTGGCTTTCAAATTCCTGATTTTCTATAGGTTATGACCATTCATTTTTAAAGACCTGTCAGAATCCAGACTTTAAATATGTTAGGTATATATGTGCTTATTCTGTATGAATCTCGCTCTAGAACTGCAGAAATTAGGAGTGAGCGGGGAAACTCAGTCCTCTACCTATAAATCTTTGCTAAAATGGATGTAAGACATTAGACAGTTATTTAAAAATGAAGCTAGCTAGCATCAACAACATGTGCATATATGAATGTTGATTTAAAGTACAGTATTATGTACAGTGAGCTGCAAAATAAACCACAACAGCATAATGTGGGAATTAAATTATACTGAACTGTATCACTTTGCAATAAAGACTAGTTTGTTAGTATTATATAGTACTTATTAAAGATATCAATAATCTAACATTAACATTGTTGACTTAAAACTAACCTCCAATCTATGATCAAAATTGTGAAAAAAACAAGAGACTGTTTTTTAATGAAGTGGTCAGCTTTACAGAAATAATATGTCATAGACTGTCATTAATAAGACGTACAATAATGATAGATAATAAGAGTTCCCCTTTCAGAACCCTTTAGGTCACCTAGGGTCAGGGTTAACATGATTGTGACTTTATGATTTATTATTGATAGATAAAGTGAAACTGGGACTCAGTATGTAATCATCACAGTAGGTCAAACTTGATTACCAATGTGTATAAATAGAAATGCAAAGAGGAATCTGTCTGAAAACTAAATTATTCTAACTTTTTGGGCAGCAGTGTTTGTACTTCTTCTATTATGACCCTAAGATGAAGTGAACGTTCTAAGAAAATGGAATGTCAGGCCGAATGGTTGGACCTCATGCATGTTCATGTCATCAAATCTGGCCCTCTTTGAAAACAGTTCTGAACCTACTGTATCTATTATTCCGAGAGAGAGCGCATCATGAATGGAAAACAATCTCATTTTATCCAAGCTTGTAAAGGCTGTAAATTCAGATCCACTCTCCAAACCAGTTATTGTAACTAATGCACCAGTTCATTGGTAAATACCAGTACATCTCAGAGTAGAAGAAGACCTGGATGTTTTACTGAGCATGTTTAAAAACCTTCACTTTATGCACCATAAAACTACTGACGATTGCCACTTATTATCATAAAATGGTGGCGAAGTGAAAATTTTAAAGAGATTTTAAGTCAAATTAATTTAATATAACAGCCAGACCAGACCTAGTACATTTTTAGCAAAAACTTCCCTAAATTCACTAAATATTTAACAAAAATTAATTGATATTTTAGATCTAATAAAGCTCTACATGGAATTTCTCAGATTCAATAATTATTCAATAATATATATTTTTAAGAAGTTAAACCCACTCAGTAACAATAAGTGTAATATGTTGATGGTAGTTCAGAGGTAAACAACATGCAGAAAGCCCTATATTTTCTCCTTTTTCTCTGTATTTTCTCTGTATTTTCTCCTTTTTCCATGTATTTTCTCCTTTTTCTCTGTATTTTCTCCTTTTTCTCTCTATATAACTTGTTTCCTATAGTAAAACTCAAGTTATGTTTCATCACAAAGTGCCTAAGGTGACAACAATTACCTGATAATGAATGTAAAATACAGCGCAATGTTAAGTAATTGAGTGACTGAGATGGCTCTACTATCTATAGGTGTCTCACCAAAATGAGCCATATAATGCATCGAATACCATATTAAAACAAACTTGGGCTGACGCTGCAGCTAGTCTCTTATTTGGATGTGGGAGCTCCGCAGGGTAGTGGTTTACTGCATGATAATGATGCAGTCTGAGCAGAAAACCAATGGCAGTCCCAGCCACCATTAACACCACGGCAAAATGCCAAGTGCAAAATGTAAGCAGCGGTGATGGATTTTTAGGACTGTCTATGCTAAAGAAAATCCTTGATGGTAGTGGAAGGGGGGGAGAGGGGGGGTTATTTGCCTAGGAGCAAGGCAAAGTATTATTAAGAGCCCAGACTGCATTAATAAATTATGCTCTGTTTTGATGTAATGTAAATGATGTAAGGAGAGATGAAATGTTGTCGTTTAAGAGGCGTGGAGGAGTTCATTCCACTCAGGCTGAGTCTGACAGGGGAAAAGTTATGTGCATACCCACTAAGGCTGGATTCAACGTGATCAGCCAATCATGTGTTTGGAAAATTAGAGTAAGGTGTGGGTGTTTTGATGCGAACCTACCTGCAGCCCAATGGGTCCAGGAAGACCGGGGAATCCTCTAGGTCCTTCGTCTCCTTTCTGTCCAAACATACCCTGCTGTCCTCTGGGTCCAGACTCACCATCACTGCCCTGTTGGAGGTCAAAGTTCACACAGTATAAACATCTTTATTCTGGTGGCAATTCAGCAAATCATGGTCCACAAACACTTCATCTGTGTGGATTTGCTCTGGTGGGATTTCTTTACCATCCTAATCCTTTTCAAGGTTATGGAGTATATCCGAGCGCACGTGGCGGCTGGTGGGTCGATGCACGCGTTTTAACACAGACGACGCCCGACAGTTACCTTAAAGCATGCTTTCTGAAGGTCACTTTCATCCGTTCATCAATTTTCTACACCTACATGTTTTTGCTTACAGGGATTAAAGCATTTTCCCAGCATGCACGTTGGGACGATCTAGGGTCCATCTGAAAGCTAAAACATTAGCGGATATTTATAATCAGGTCATCAACCCATAAAGACCCAGTGCTACTTTTATGATGGTTCCCAAATGAATTGTTCTGTTTATGTAACCTTTAAGTGATTTATCATCATTTATTATAAGATTATTCTCTTTGAGACTATTTTCCCATATTTAACCCTATAACACCAAATGTATCATATTTGATACATGAGCTTTGACGCCCTCTACATGTGTGTGATATATTTTTCTTGAAAAACCTGATGTATACAATTAGATACATGCAATACACAGATAATCCACCAAGGGGGAGGATTTTGTTCAACAGAGGCCTTTCCAGTGACACTACAAGACTGTCTTTAATGAGGAAGGAGGAAGAACTTTGGCAATTTTGAAAAGGAATTACCAATTTGTTAGATATGTTTGTGTTATATTATGTTTTTATTTGTTCAAAAATAATAATATTTGTGCACTGAGAACCAATGTGTCAAATATGATACAAAATTAAAAGTCATACATGGAAATTGTTATTTGAAAAAAATATTTTTTGGGTTGTTCAGAAGGACCAATAAAGGTTCCTGTTTTAAAGAACTGGAATTTTCTGTCAATGATTTAATGGTTCAGGCTTTACAGGGTTAATTTTCTGATCATATAGATTTTCATAAAAAGCTCAGATTAAAGTTGAGGGTTATTATATCAGAAACAGAGAAAACTGTAAAAAAAAAAAAAGCTTTTTCAGTCAAATCTATCAATAAGTGAACATGCGCCAAGTGTGTGATCCAACTCCACAGGTTTTACTGGTGAATCAATGTTGTAGAAGATGACGGTGTTTCTACGTTCACTACAGAGCCTCTGAACGTCCAAATGGGTCATATCTGATGACCACGAAAAGATGACAACCTGCATTTTACACCAATTATTTACATTAATTGAAAGAATTTGTGAATCAACAGGTATCAAACATTTTAGATCAGTAGATGCTTTTGGTCGCTGGTGAATGTTTGGGTCTTTATGCATTAAGACGGACAAAATGGCACCTAATTTGTGGAGTAATAACATTAAAACACCACATTATGTAAAAACACTGTAACATATTATGTAACAGTGTTTTTAGGTGTCATGTTTTGTTGCTGTTAGCATGAATGCTGTTAGGTTAATGACTTTATTTAAAGCTGACGAAGCTGAAAAGTCTAAATCAAAACAGTGAATACACAGACACAAAGCAAAGCAGAGGCACATTCACGTCACATCTGAAAGAATCAAATATGGAGCCGGTTTTACGCTCCTGCCGGGGTGAAAACACCTGCCATTACCCAAAAGCCTGGGCTTTCTGAGTGTGAAAACACAAGGAATGAGCAAATGCAGGAGTCTTATATCCTCTCAGATTTTTCGAGTTACAATTATGCTGAAAAGGAATTATGGGATGTTGCCCAGTGGCACTAAAAGTCTGTTTACAGCGTTTCTCTCTATAGTGTGTCAGCATTAAAAGTATTCCATTAGTTCACATTTACCTGCAGGACTTTGGGTGGTTTGCTCACATTGTAAAGTCGTGAATTAAAATGACTTCAGATGGCGTTCTGTTATATTTGGCTGTGAATGTCTAAGCATGTGGTAAGTCTGGATTTACACAGTTGCTTTGTCGAAGCAAATGGCGCCACATATGCCGTTTAATATCTTTTATGTTATAGTGAGATCTTTGTAGCTATCACAAATTTCCTAGTTTCTCTATCAGTAAATTATGGATATAAGATAATCTATTATGCAACTTTTGACATGTTGATTTGTTCTATGGTAACACACCAAATTTTTTGACAGATTGAGGAGGGTAGTTATGACTACAGACAGAAACTAAATATGAAACAACATTTTGCCAGAACAAATCTTAAAATAAATCAATGTGCATTTCATGTTGTGGAGTGGTTTTGTGGAATAGAATGAATGGTTATAGACTGTAGACATCAGCTGATTAGCCTTGTCATGTAAAACTGAGGGAGGACAATATAAGCTCAGCTTCTTCCTACTCTTTTTTGGACATAAAGTATTGTTAACAAAAATAAAATAAAATAGATATACAGTGTGTGACTTGTTTTTCTTTTCTGGTTGACTTATTTTCTTCAATATATTGGAGTGTCCTGTTTAAATGTGTCTTTTTTGCATACTTATGCTCAAAATGAAGCCTATCTACCTGTCTATCTATCTATCTATCTATCTATCTATCTATCTATCTATCTATCTATCTATCTATCTATCTATCTATCTAT
>JAPTYQ010000010.1:29404024-29415247 GCA_029814465.1 Ostorhinchus cyanosoma
ACACACACACACACACACACACACACACACACACACACACACACACACACACACACACACCTATACACACACACACATACCACTCACAGACGCTGCCAGAGCACAACAGCAGCTCAATCTCTGGCAGGAAATCGATGGAGGAAAATATCAGATCTCTTGTGTGCGTGGGCACTGCACACCGGCCTCTTTTTAAGGGAGTTTTTCCAAACACCACCAAAACAGTTTATCCCATGTTTTCAGCCAATGGCTCGCTTTCAAGCCAATTTAAGAAAACTATCTCATTCTGCAGTGGAAATGGTTTCACTCATTCACACGACGCCCCTCTCTTCTTGCTTTCATCATCTTTCATCCGTGCTCTGCATATCCGCTGTCATCTAATCTGGTGTTGCTCTGTCGCTGGTGAGCAGGGGCAATTATAGGGAGCCTGCGTTTAACGCTTGAACAAAATGTCAGACAGTTCAAAGCTGCCTGTCAGTCAGCCCTCTGTACAGATTCACCACTGGAGCTCCCGAGGCTTTTCAAGTGCATATAGCGCTAACCGAAGGGCTCAGAGACAAAGACAGGGGAAAGTGCCACACTTATTTATGGATTACTCTACTGCTCTCGCTTCTTTTCAGGGTCCCAAACTATGACAGAGCAGGTATGCAGGGTCTGCTGCTGTTCAGCGCTAATATGGAAGAGGCCTTCCTTCATTCAGAGTCGATCGATAATGTACGATATACATCATATGCACAAGGAAGTGTTATATAATTAACACTTCCATGCAGTTGTCAAGTGAGTGAAAAGTTTCTTGAAAAGTCACAGCCGTATAAAAGCGGTCAACTTCTTCCATCTGTGCCATTACAGTTGCTATAGTAACTGCTTAAATGTGACTGGACACATTTCAGACCAATCAAGGAACTGTTGCAACACTTGTTGTTATTCAATTAGACGCTCAGTAATGATTAAGCCATGTTTCAAAGTGATGATGTGGAGGCACAATTTAAGTTTCCAGACTAATAATAGCTCTGGTGTTCAAAAATGTTCTAAACTGTTGCAGCACAGTGACTAAAACATGAGATACAAATAAGGTTATTATTTGACATGGTAAAGATTAATTAGAGTATAATGAAATCTTGTCAGGATAATACAAAAACAGCATCTCATACATTAATTATCAATGTTACTGTTTCATTCTGTTTAAAAACTTCTGCTGTGATGTGATCACAGATGTTATCACTGCATATGCAGTTTTATAAAATTCTTCCACTGATATTTTGCAAGATAGTGTATCTTGTTTGATTGTGTTAAACCCCTCTGACTTCAGATGTATTACGTTCAATCATCCCCCTCTCCTCTGCAGTTTTCATTGCATGTGCTGCTGAACAAGCGGAGAATGGTGCTGTGCACAGCATGCGCAACTCCGATCTCAAAAGGCAGAAGTCACTTTTCACTCCAATCTCTGTGGCAGGAAAGATGAGGTAACCATAGTAACGGGCTACTTACGATAGGACCAGGGGGGCCCTGAGGCCCTTCTCCTCCCTTTAAGCCAGCTGGACCCTGAAAGCAGAGGACGGGAGAGGGTTAGACGACGTCACTGCGGTAATCACAGCTGTCAGATGAGCCTTTAAATGTTATCGTGTGTGTGTGTACGTGTCTTTGAGTTGCAAGTGTACAGATGTGTGGAGTATACAGGTGTGAGCAACCAGCGTGGATCTGAAGACAAATCAATAAAAGACTTATTTGTGCAAAATAGGATAAATCTATGTATTAATAGCAAAGACAAATGATCCAAATGAATCAGTCTGTTGTACTGACTTAAACCCCACGTTTAATACAGATGCCAGATTGATGCTGGCAGTGTATTGGCAAGATCTAAAGGTACGGAAAAACAAAATAAATAAAACAAACAATGAAACTAATGTAATGGGATAATGTACAGTGAGAAAGTCATTATAAACACCTCGACAAGGTGATGAAGACCTGCATCACCTTGTCAGGGTTTACGCTACAATAATGACCGTTCTGTTCATTATCCTCTTTGTTAAAGCCTCTTTATAAAGAAATCAATAATTTGACATCACAGAGGCCATCTCATTGTTATGAAACCGTCTGTTATGTTTACAGCGGGAGTAGTTTTTGTTTTGTTTTCTGAGGAACTGAGCCAGTGGTCTCACTTTCACTCTCTTATCGTGTTCCTTTTGAGGACCTTCAGTCTGTCTTGATACTAAGGAGTAAAAACCATAGCTCTCTAAAGTCTACCAAATATACTAGAAGAATAAAGACAAACAGAATCCAGGTGCCATAAAAACAGGGCTGTTACTGAATTAACGTCTCTCTCCACTTTGTCACATGTATCCCATGTTGCTTTTGGTTTCCTGTCGTCTTCTTAGCCTCCAACCCCTAAGCGAGTTGATCATCTTTTAGGGACTAACACATTATCATCAGACTGATCAGAATTGAGAATTCAGCAAAGCTCTGCCATTTTTATTTCAGTTGTGATATTAACAGTGATGTAATGCCATATTTAAAATGTTTAACCACATACATTTCATTGATCTACTGTTTCCAATAACATCTGTGGTTTACACTGGGAGCTGACACTGTGTTTTGGAAAAAAAAAGCAGTTGATTTAGTTCATTAAAAAAATGGTACTTTTACCCAATTACCAAGCTCAGAAGTAAAATAACATATTGAATGTACCGAGAATTACTAGAGTAAAATGCTAAATTTCAGAACTCTATGTGCTATAGAATGGCTAGATAATACTTTACAAATAAATCACAAACAGCCTATAGTATATGGTCGACATTATTTATGTAAAAGGCATCATTAAAGGAGCTTGAAAGGAAATGAAAAACGTAAGGGATTAGGGTGTTCTGAAGCCTGCGGTGAGCCACAGGTTCAGGTACAGGTCTATCTATCTATCTCTACACCCGTCATTTCTTCAAGATCCCAGCCCTCGAATGGAAGTGCCTGCACTGAATGAATAGCACCAGGAGGCTGGGATTGCATATGGAAAACACAGTTCACCAGAGGCTGTAAAGACTTTCATTATAATAACTAATTTACAGGCTCTAACAGAGCCAGAGGGAGCAGAAGCTGCCAAGCACGCTCTCCACCTCCCCAACTCGCACATTTTTACCACAGTGCATTAAAAGGCTGGAAGGAGCCTTCTTTCTGGACACACAAAAAGTTATTTATTGGCTCGTATATCACAGCTAAGCCTTTTCTCAAGATGATGTGACTGTGTCTCCACTGAGTCCTGATATTCTCTACTTTGATGTGTTAAACTAATATACCACCACTATTCCAAAAATGCATAGCATTCTGCAGTATCCTACATTCATGTATATGTCCTTATTTGTTGTACATATCTGTCATCTGTAGTGCAGAGCAAGCTTTTGTGTATTTCAGTAGTTCTAATAGTACTTTATTAGCATATGTATATTTGATATTTAATATTTAATCTTATAGCTTTTTGCATATGCCTACAGTTTTCGATATTTTGTGTGAAATTTTCATACAATCTTTTTTTTACGCTCTTGTTTTCACTGCTAAACAGAACAGAGCTGCTCTATTCTATTCTATTCTATTCTATTCTATTCTATTCTATTCTATTGCATTCTTTTCTTTTCTTTTCTTTTCTTTTCTATTGTATTGTATTGTATTCTTTTTGATTCTATTCTATTCTATTCTGTTCTATTCTATTCTATTCTATTCTATTCTATTCTATTCTATTCTATTCTATTCTATTCTATTCGATAGTGTATTAGGGCCACATATGTAAATAACAACACTTGTCACAAAGTCATAAAATATCGAGATAAAACCCATTATTTTATGAGAATAAAGTTTAATACAAAAGTTTAATGAGAATAAAGTCGTAATATTTTGAGAGTAAAGCTATAATATTATGAGAATAATATAATTCAAAATCAGGTGGAAAACATACCATAATTTACTAATATAAAGTTGTACCCACTCGTCGCATTATGGAGAACTTGGAACATTTTGTGAGATGATACTTTCAGTTGGGGTTTACACACCATGAAACACTGAGCCTATTAGCCCCGCCCACTATCAATACATTGTCATTAATCGTCTGGGGCAACAGAAGTGAAAGTTTCTGCTTCGTTTGTTGCGTTCACTGTGACCGGAAACTCTGTCATCAACAAGGCATACAATTTCTAAATTATGACTTCATATCGCACTATTGCTAATTTATTTTCAAAATATTACAACTTTAATCTCATAAAAGTACGACACTATTTGCGTTAAATCATGAGGTTTTTTTAACTATGACTTTATTTTCATAATATTATGGCTTTATTCTTGTAAAGGAATGACTCTTTGTATTTGACTTTATTCTCATAAAATTACTGGTTTAATCTCAATATTTTACTACTTTATTCTCGTAGTGACATGTTTTTATTATCTTATGTGGCGCTAATACGCTGTCGTAATTCTATTCTATTTTTATTATTATTATTATTATTTTTATTATATGTTTGGAATGTTTTCATATTAGGCCTTTTTCTGAATGGAGCATTTTGTGATCAAACCATGTAGCATATGCTGATAATATTTACATTTTAGGAGCATTACTCAGACATGTACAGAGTAAATGTACAATAATGCATCTCAGTTTTGGTTTCTGCTGCAGTGGGAGATGCAGCCTCCTGTTTACAGTCAACTGGGGTAACGACCACACTGGATTCGACAACTGTAAAAACACTTATGCAGGGGTGTCAAACTCATTTTCTTTCACATTCACAGTCACATTCAGCCCAATATGATCTCACACGGGCTGGACCACTTAAATAATAGCATCAAAGCATATAACTAATGATAACTCTGGATTTTTCTCTTTGTTTTAGTGCAGAAAAATAACATTAAATTATGAAAATATTTATATTTTACAAATTAAAGGTGTGAATAACTTGAAAAAAAACAGATTACTTAAGAAAAATAAGTGCAATTTTAGCATTATGCTTCAACTTATCATTTATATATGTGTATTATGGATCAGATCTACAAAGGCATCAAACATTTAGTAACAGGCAGAATATTGTATAAGATAAGATAAGATAAGTTAACACAGTTAACAGGCAAACAAGAACTAAGTCCAGGGAAAAAAGACAGGTAGAAAAACCACAAAAGAGTGAAGAATGAAAAATAAGAAATTAGTTATTTATATAAATATAGAATTAGAATTAAAATAAAATATTATTTACATATTCACATTGTTGTACGTGCACATGGTGCGATATGGAGGGGATTATTGAGAACTTTTGTTGTATTTAAAATGTTTTCTAAGCCTCGTCAACCACCTACCAAGCCGTTTATATGGCAAATAAAAATGAACATTCCACTATAATTCCCCGTTTACATGCAGAATGGTTAAAAAACAAAATTGCTCCAAAGTTTTTTTTTTTCCCACTGGTAGCGGTCATTCAACCGTGCAAACACAGCCGCCTTTTAATTATGTATTCCTTTCAACCACCTTCTTTTTGATATGCACACATATTTAAAACTCATGTAAATTTTGGATAATTGCATCCAGTTGACTGTAAACCACAATGAACACACTCTTCTTAAAAATCAGTTTAACATATTCCACATCTTAATTGGAAAATGCTTCATTCAGAAAAAGCATCCAAACGGCCAATAATGAACAATAGACTGTATTTGGAATAATAATGGCCCATTGGTGTAAGTGTAAGTGTAGTATGTCAGCAAAAAGAATGAGATAAACTGCTATATTCACTCAACAAGGTCTGCACAACAACATCTGTGTGGAATTGAGTGGGATTACTTTAAGAGATAGTGAAAGCTGTTTGTTCCTGTAATGTGTGTGGGTTTATGAAGAGAAAGCCGTCGTTGTGT
Source organism: Ostorhinchus cyanosoma (assembly GCA_029814465.1). Lineage (NCBI taxonomy): Eukaryota > Metazoa > Chordata > Actinopteri > Kurtiformes > Apogonidae > Ostorhinchus > Ostorhinchus cyanosoma. Next base: position 29,409,893 of record JAPTYQ010000010.1, read on the forward strand.
ACATTTGGGACAAACATAACAGCGGTAATAAGTCTGGCCAGTGCTGTTGTGTACTCTCTTAATGGTCAGCCTTGAAATGAGCTTCAGCCGGCGGCCCTGAAGCTGATCCTCCCATTTAACAGCCGTCCTCCTCACCTTGAACTTACTTTCAGCCACTCCCACTTCTGTTGGGAATGAATTCGTAGGTTAGTCAGCGGGTGAAAGTGAAGCGCGACGAACTTGCGAGAGTCGGGCATCTGAATCGGAATCAAAAGGGCTTTGACTCGCTCTTCAGTCGAGAACGGAACAGGATTTCCCTAAAGTAAAAGACAACTGGTGCTGCTCCAAATGCAGAAACTAACACTTCTGAAAAGTATAAGACTGCAGAACTGACTACGGTGATTTACGTGAAAAAGTAAACTGAAATACCTCAATGTCGTTCACAGAAACACATCGCAGTGTTTACTAAAGGGTGTCATTAATGCATATCGTTAGCCTTATAGCATAATTGCCTAAGTCACACACTATATGGACAAAAGCATTGGGACATATTAAATTCAGGTGTTTCTTTTCTAACAGGGGAATGAGATACAAAACAATAATGACAAAATGTAATAATATGTGTCTGTAGTGGGCTCCCCTAGACCTTCTACCAGTCCATGGTGTTCAGTCCACTATACTCTACTGTAATGTGCTGGTGGAGTGGTGTTATGACCGGTACACTGCAAAAATCAAACTCTTACCAAGTGTATTTTTCTCATCTCTAGTCAAAATATGTCATCACACTTAAAATAAGACACAATCACCTGAAGAGTAACTTGTAAGTGAGATATACAAAGTTATTTTTAGACAATAGATCTTGAAATTTCCATCCAATATCCAATTAATGCTGTAAAGCCCTGTGAGATAACCCTGTTGTGATATAGGGCTCTACAAATAAAAGTGAATTGAACTGAATTGAATTGAAAATTTTATTTCAAGAAATCTTACCAAGATAATTTTCACTTGTTCCATTAGCAGATTTTTTTGCTTGAATTAAGGAAAAAAAATCTCGAATTAATAAAAAAAATAAAAAAAAAATCTGTCAATGGAATAAGTGAAAATGATCTTGGTAAGATTTCTTGAAATTAGTTTTTCAAGATCTATTGTGTAAAAATAAGTTTGTATATCTCACTGACAAGTTACTCTTCAGGTGATTGTGTCTTATTTTAAGTTTGATTAAATATTTTGACTAGAAATGAGAAAAATACCTTTGGTAAGATTTAGATTTTTGCAGTATAATTTAGTGTTAAAGGGAATATTTCCATATTTAGCATCAGCAGCTGCTCGTTAGTTTGGTTTATCATTAAACTTGTCTTCTGCGTTGACGTACTGTGATATTCTGTATTATCTCAGGTTCAGAACACACCATCTTTTCATTAAGTGAATTTGAGAAGTTTAACTTTTATCAGTTTGGGTTGTGGCTTGTCAGTTAGAGGTGATAGTGGGATAGTTGTCTAAAAATAACTTCTTATGTCTCACTGAAAAGTTACTCTTTAGGTGATTATGTCTTAGTGTAAGTGTAATGAGATATTTTGACTAGAAATGAGAAAAATAACACTTGGTTAAGATTTGGATTTTTTTTACAGTGTGAGGGCAACAGGCTCAATAAGTTTGTGAGGAAATTCCGTTCTGTGTTGGGACTGGACCTGGACAGTCTGGATGCGGGGGCTGAGAGGAGCATGAAGGGTGAAATCTGTGTTATCCTGGACAATCCTTCTCACCCTGTGCACGATGAGCTGTGGCTGACGGGCAGCTCATTCAGCCAGCGGATTATCCCACCCAGGCGCTGGACCCAACGCTTCAGACCCTCCTTTTTACCAACTGCCATCAGACTGAATAAATCACAGTTTGGTCTAAAGTACATCCTGCTCTGAACAGACTTTTGCATCTGTCAGTATCACCTGCTGCACACTTGTTACTTTATTTACTATTATTATTACTATATATGTCATTATGTCACTTTAAGAAATCAGTCACGCTAACAAATTCATTTTATATTTTTGTGTCTTCTCTTTATTTTTCTATTGCATTGATGTTTATTGTCTTGTGCTGCTGTTCATTTGAATTTCCACCTTGGGGGATGAATAAAGAATATCTTACCTTAATATATTGTGATCAATGTCATATTGATTATTAATATTGATGTTTCTATCTCAAATCAGCATGAACAGGACATCTTACAGCTGTAGCCACGGTGTTTTCCCCATATTTTTTTGTGCATATAGTTTATAAACATCAATATTTCCTAAAAGTTTAATGAGAATTTTTTCTTTCTAAATGAGATGGGAAGAAAGTAGATGGTTACTTGTGGCAGAAAATGATTATTTACAATCAGAGTATGAAAAAATATTTTTGAAATTTAGAGGTAGAACATTTAAAATCACAATCGTGGATAAAAATAAATAAATAGATGTTGAGAGAAATGAAATCAAAACCATCTCTGAGACATTTGGAAGCAAAGATAACAATTTAAACCAAACTAAACAATGCGATGATATTTATTGCAACATAAAACTACTGTTCAACTGTGCATACAACTGAAAAGCTTCTATCTGCACTCTTCTCTTTTACTTTATTTTAATTGATTGATATTTCTGTCTTATTGATTATGTTTTAACTGTAATTGTGTGTTTTTATCCTGTCTTTTTTCCATTTTTGTAAAGTACTGTGAATCACCCTGTGTTTGAATTATGCTACATAAAATAAACTTTGCCTTGCCTAAAACTATATTATGCCATTTATCATTATTGTTTTGTATCCCAGACGCCTGTTAGAAAAGAAACACCAGAATTCAACGTGTCCCAATACTTTTGTTCATCTGTGTACGACTTATCCAATTATGCTAAGAGGCTAACGATACTGGATTCAAACTTGATAAAATAGATGATGATGAAGTGCGTCAGTACTGTGCCTGGCTCAGTCCTCTGTTTTTATTCCTGCATAAGCCGCTTCTGCATCTCTTAGTCAGGTCCGCTGCCAAGCCTGACATTTGGTTTAACAGCAGGTAGTTAGCCTGGTAATTGGGGTTTGGAGCCACATTCAACAGAGTGTGTGCTCAGGATGTGGTATGGCACACTTCTAGGAGAACATGTGAGTGCGTGAGCGTGTTACTGTGTGGGTAGTTTGTGTAGATGTGTGTGAATTTATGTCTTACCATGGCCCCTGGTAGACCTCTTGCCCCCTGGAAGCCCCTCAGGCCTGCAGGTCCCACCTTGCCACCGGGACCCTGAGGACCTGGGTCACCCTGCAGAGCAAGACAAAATCCCCATATAATTATAACATGGGTTAAACCACCAGGTGCTCATTAAAGTCAGAAGTGCAAAAGCTTTACTTGTGAAAACTGCAAAATAAAGCAGAAGAAAAACAAGCAAAGGAATTGATCTGTTTGTTAAAAGCTTGAATTAGAGCCTGTTCAAAGGCTGCGATAGCAAGTGATTAAGACGTGGCGAAATGAGGCAACGGCAAGGTTCTTACAAAGATTAGTTTTTTTTTTTTTTTAAACAAATAACAAAGGAATAATAAGTAGAATGTAGCTGTCTTTAAAAATGTAGCCTCTAGTTTTTTGTTGTTTCAGGTTCTGTTATACCTCATGTGAAACTCTTCAATCTTCCTCTTTAATCTTTTAAAGCTTATTCATTTTTAATAATAAGAGTGCTGTTTTGTTACCCCTCAAACAAACCATATCAAATCTTTAAGAATTACAACGGTGTTTTAAAAATAAGTCTGATGTTAGTTGGTAGAACAATAGTAATAAAGGTTAATGATCATAAAATAAAAGCAGGGTTTTGCATTACTAAAGAAAATGGCATGAGCATTACGGATCATTATATCGCTTCTACAGTATAATGGTTTCAAAACATCTGTATTGTTGCTTTTTCCTTTATTATGTTTTCACAGTTTAAACTACAGGAATAAGTTTTGATCAGTGCATGCCATACTTACTGGAAACAAAAAGAAAAGGGGCAAAAAACCCCCAAAAAAACAGAACATTGAAAAAAAAAAAGTGGCCCTTTGTTTATGCTTGTTTACCTTTCCACCTTCTTTTCCAGCAGCTCCAGGTAGACCTTGCTCACCAGGAGGACCAGGGGAGCCTGGATGTCCTCTCTCTCCACTGGGTCCCACATCTCCAGTTGGTCCCTATCGTGGACAATATTAAGGTCACTGACTGGGTAAAATAAACCTTCTTGATATTCATGCAGCAGCAGCAGCAGTGCTGTTGTTTGAGTTTCTTTCAAGTTCAAACAATAAATCAGACATTTTTAACCAACTTTTTACATTTGCCGTGCTGAGTGGAAGCCTTAATGAGAGATGGGTAATATGTTTTCAGCCCACGTTTCATTGCTTTATAAAAACACGAGATCTCGCTGAAGGAATATAAAATATGAATTCTTTATAAAACTATTTGATGCATCTTAATGACAGTCTGTCCATACTGGTATGTCTTTTATGCTCTTATAATTCTCCATCAACAGAAACAGAATGTGCACAGTGACAAAGGTGGAATCACGGTTCTGGGCTGGACTGTACCTGTGGTCCAACCACCCCTCCAGGTCCTGGAGGTCCCGTCTTTCCTTGGAAACCCTGAGGAAGGAAATACATGTTACTGACTGTATACAGGGATGTTTATACATAGAGTATATGCAAACATATGTAGATGATGCAGTATATATTGTCTTGTGCCGTATAACAGTGTCAAAGCCAAAGGGAAAATCAGTGTGAATGGTTCTATATCACTGTGGAAGTTGTTTCCTTCAGACTGGGAGGACAGATGACTTGATGGTTTGAAAGAATTTACCCACTTTTCATTTAGCAGTAATTTCAGCAACGTAAAGAACTCTGCATTTCTGAAATTCACACTAAAAACTGAGACTTTTGGGAATTAATGCTTATATACATTATTGTATTGTATTGTATTTTATTTTATTCATTGACAACATTTTAACTAATTTCAATATACATTTAATAATAATACTTTATGATAGTGTGGAAAATAAAAAGCATAATATTTATAAAAATTTTTCTAAAAAAGAAATAAAATAAAATAAAACACAATTTTTATTTCCAATATGAGGGTCACTGTTTTTACATCTACGAATGTGCACCTAATTTTGCATTTTTGTGTAATATTGTCATTGTGTTATGCTGACTGTCTTGATGAAAACCAAATCTCGAACATGCAAAGAAACAAAACAAAACAAGGCAAAATGAAATAAAAACAAAATAACATTTAAATGAACAGAATCTGTCTTCAAGTCCATGCAAGTCTGAATTTTACATGGTCAAAAAGGAGTAGGAAGAAGTACAAACTTATTCAATTCTATCCCTCAAGTGGTT
>JAPTYQ010000010.1:29433625-29445653 GCA_029814465.1 Ostorhinchus cyanosoma
TATATATATATATATATATATATATATTTTTTTTTTTTTTGCCTCCAAATCTCTGAAGGCAATAATTATTTACCTTCTCTCCAGCTGATCCCATGGGACCAGCCTCTCCGTTGGGGCCTGATTTGCCCTTGGGGCCCTCAGGACCGTCCTCTCCCCTTGATCCTACGACACCAACCTCACCCTGGATACAAAAAAAAAAAAAAAACAGACACACACATCCAGTGTTTTATGATGTGTCTTATCAGTTTGTGCAACATCAGTATTCTGTTTAGAGTGATGATTCACCTTGTCACCCTTGAGACCCATATCACCTTTGAAGCCTGGGAATCCATCTTCTCCCTACATATGACAGAAAAAAAAATTTGTTTAGAGTTGTTGTGTATTCTCACAGAAACAGAAATGACTAATTGAAGTCTCTAGAAATGCTTCTTTTAATGAAAAATAGGATTACTGACTGATCAGAATGAAAACTTAAGTTTATGGAGGAATTTTACACTTTGCTCAAGTTTAGAAGAACGGTGTGAAAGATGAATACTGACACCTTGTGGTCAGCTAAATAAAGTATTAACATCAGTATCTTGCTTCTTGTCTCTCCTATATTTGGTCTATGTATTATTCTACTGACCTCTGGTGGTTCAAATTCAGAAAGCAGTTTTCAGTCTTTACAAAGACGTTACTTTCAGTGTCTGAACACAGCTGTGTTTTCTATATACTGTGTCCAGTTTTCTGACATATTTATATGCATGAAAATGTCAATGTGTAGAATAATAAAACACAAAAAGCATATAATTTTTTGTGGTTTGGTAAACTTTTCCCACAGGGTTTGAGACAAAAGCAACTATAATGTATTATTTTTAACAGAATGGAGCATATTTTCAACTTTTCTTGACAGTCCATCGGAACATTTACCCGGTGGCACTGAGGTAGCAACAGGCTAAATTCAACCACATTCATCCAAAAAAACAATGGCAACAGATCAATCTCCGGCTAAAGTACCCTGCAAACAGCCTCATTGTAGTGTAATGTTCCACACTCCATTACAACTCACTGGCACGAGGACTTAACTGCCAGGCTGATGAGTTTTTAAGAGTTTTTCCACTTGCTGTAGTCGAAAGAAGCCTAATTTAGGAAGGAATTATAACTGTGATGAATCCATTTTTACAGGAGAGACATCTGTCAACCATAAGAAAAACACACTGGAAAGGTGTTTACCTTTTCTCCTTTGCCACCTTTAAGGCCTCTGATTCCCTCAGCACCCTGGGAAACAGAAAATGAGTCAAAATGAAACTCAAGGAAAATGGACATAGATCAGTGGCAAGGTGATGACACATGGCTGAAATAGTTCTCACTTTCACACCGCGAGGTCCAGGGTAGCCGATAGATCCCATGGGCCCAGGATGACCCTGAAAAACAACAACGATGTCATGAGGTTAGTCCTAATACTAATGAGCCACTGCTGAAGTAGCAAAATCTGTTTAACTCCAGCTTATTTAAAAAAAAAAAAACTGCATTGCTATATATCTAAACTGAACATCAAACTCTATTTTGCTCTAAACATATTCCTGCCTGAATCACATTTGCTACAAAGACGATCAATGGTTTGGTTTTTGTGGTTTCACACCCAAGGATCCTGTATTCTTCTGCCTCTCCTCCACAGGAGTAGATCTTGATGCCAGAAAGCAGAACTTGCATCCTTCCCAAAGGTGTTCAGGTATAAATAATTAAAGGATCTTTGGTTCAGTTTAGAAAAAAGTATCATAGTTTAGTTTAAATATGGATGAATGGATTGTGAGCCACGTTTGAATCACATCTCAGTAGACTTTTTCTGAATTAGACAAAGCCCTCTGTCTATATATTTGTATTATTTATACAAAGTTAAGTGTTTGTAAAGACGCATAGCATATATTAAATATAACATACTGCTGGACGTTGTTTCACTTTGCCAATATAAGTGTGGAATTTAACACCAAACTTGATTACACAACCAAATAATGCAAATTGTCATTAAAAAAACACTCAAAACACATTGCTTAAGTATAAATATCCATAATATAATAGGTATTCTTTGGGTGTGAATGCATTACATTTGCATTTGTTGGACACTTTAAATTATTAGACCATCAAAAGTCATCAAAAACAATGGTTATGTAATCAAGTACTAACTCTGGTGTGAATCATGTGACTAAAACAGACAGACAAGAAAACACAGAACGCCTAAAAGCACTGTTTTTGTCAGTACAATGCCATAGATATTGATGTAAGAACTGAAGTGATTTTGGTTATTATCAAGAAAACATGTTGAATGGATAGATATCAGCTCTGAAATGAAACTACTATGATCTATTTTTGTTGTTATCATTATATTTGTCCAAACAAATGTAGTAATAGTTGTACCAGGCATTAAAATAAACAAGAAATAGAAGAAAACAAGGGGTGGTCTAATAATTTTTTCTGCATCTGTATTTATGTATTTGATTATGATGATTCAGTTGGACCTTGTTTTCTGACTTGTGTGTTTGTGTTATATTAACTGCACGTTGTAATGTTTGTGTATTGTGTGTACTGTGTGTATTCAGTAGTGACACCATGTAAACTGAATGACCTCAGGAGAAATAGCTACTGCTAAAAACAACAATTATAACACTATCACCACAGCCAAAAGAAACACAAACTGAATTGGCTTTTTTTTGTTGCTGTTGGTAGAAAACAAACAAAACATTGCCTGAGGACATGGAAATTACTATAATAATAATAATAATAATAATAACTTTAAAAAAGCATTATTTTTGTTGAAATAAAACTGAAGTGACTTTACCTTCCGACTAAAAACATGTCAGTTTTTATTTATTTGCTTATGATGATAAATTCTAAGAGATAAGGTTGTTGTCTAAATGATTAAAACTCTTTAAAATCTAGTCACTGTTATTAAATAGTCATCCTCTTTGCAGTAATGTATAAATGAATAATGATTTTAGCTTTTTTTATCTTCTATTTCATAAGGACAATCATGTCAGATGAGGATCTTCTTACTTTGCATAACACGAACTTATATCTAAACATTTTTCCACTGATTATATAAGATAAAAGGTAAGATATACCTTATTGATCCCCATTTCAAATGTACAGCCGCACAATACACCAGAAAAAGAGAAGATAAATACTAAAATAAATTTGTTAAAGTGACTAATTTGCTAAAGTGACTGGATGGCATGAAGAGTAATAATAATATAACAATAATAAGATGCTAATAATAAGACTTTATACCATACAAATGATGAAAATACTACCGTGGTTTCCTTTATATCAGAGCAAGGTCAAAAATAAAGTGATTAAAAAAACTTGGGAAACAATATTGAACTATGTAAGCCCTTCTGGCACAACATTTGAAAAAAAAAAAAAAGAACTGCCTGACCAAGCACTTTCCTTGTGCAGTGACACATTTCAATGACAAATATTGGAAATAACTGTAATTATATAATCACGCTAACAACTAAATTACACAATACTTACAGCAGCTCCTTTCTCGCCTGCAGGACCTTCTTTTCCTGGGTGACCCTATAAATAGAGTTTCAATTGTTGAGTTTAATTTGCTTCTTCTTCTGGCAGAATGAAAATAAAAATAAAAAGTGTGTTACTTACAGGAGGGCCGTCAGCACCGTTAAGACCGGCCAAACCTTGTTTACCTTGAGGTCCCTACAAAGAAAGAGCAATAAATGAGAAGATACAGAATAAAAACACACTCTGGACACAAATTGGCAGATTCATCCGCTTGAAATAATATTAAGCGTCCACAAAACCGCTAAAAAATAGAGGAAGAAAATGCTTATACAGGCACAGTCAGATAGTTTTAGATATATGTGGTGTGTGTTTTAGAGTGTGGGTCCAGTTGTAGTGTGTTTTAGCTTTTACTTCTGTGTAAAAGAGCCAGTAAAGGCCTATAGCTCAGACAGCGGGGTATCTGCAGAATCAATTATGCGGCCCTGACTCAAACAGTCACTTATCATAAATGGAGTTGTGGTGGGCGTCCTGAAAGGGAGAATGAACTCCCTTCCTGTTCACTTACTTTTTCACCAGGAGGACCAATTGGACCTTGAGGACCAACAAGACCCTGAAAGACAAAGAAGGATCGGTTATTACATCAGGCAGCAGGATGGAGGCAGTGTCTCATTCAATAACAAACCTTTAACCCTTTAACCTCTGACGTGTCTGTGCTGAGCATCCGGAATGTAGGATTTATTTGAAATATTCATAAAAATTCAATAGTTTGCTCAATAGGAAAAAATTCAAAACGTGCTGATAGAATAGAAATGGTGCTTTCCAAAGACATCTGAACAAGCTCAGTGCACCCCCCCACCACCAACACCTGTAGAATGGGGGGCAAAACACAGAGCAGTGATTGAGACTAGCTTTAAAACTCACTTTAAAAACAGACTGTTTCTGCTGTTTTTTTACACTGTTTTCCTTGTTGTTTTTTGTTTTTACTGTTGTTTGCAGTGCTGTTTTTATTGTGTTTTTACTAAGTTTTGACTGTGGAACTGCTTTTTTGCAGTTCAACCAGATGCCAAAGAAAAGTTGGTCTGATTTAGAAAAAAAAAAAGGGCCTCAAAACAAAAACTACTGAGCAAAAATTCAAATATTTGCTATTATTCAGTGTGTCACAGTTCACAGTTCATGTTCAACATTCTAAATCTCTTATTGATGTACATTCTGAGCGCCTCATTATATTAAAAAAATCAATTCCTCTCTTTTCCTCTGTTGTCTTTTTCTGTTATTTAACCCTGTTTTGACCCTAAAACACACAGTAAAACCAAACCACTGAAGAAAAGGAACATGAGCACAAACTCACAGCAGCTTTTGTGATACTTCTACAACTGCAAATTCCAAGTCTCAGGGGTTAAAAGGTTCATATTCTAAATGAAGTGAGGGAAATGAGCACCTATTAAAGCTATGTGGAACACCTCATTTTTGAGGTTTGCTGTTAGTTATCACCCAGCCCCCTGAAGGGGAGGTAAGGGGTATTGTTGTTGGTTTGGTGTGTTTCTTTGTTAACACTTTAGCAGCAAAACTATTGGTTGAAATCATACCAAACTGGGTTTATAGATTGCCATGACTCAGAATAGATGTGATTACATTTTGGGAAAAGTAGGTCAAAGTAAAATTTTTGTAAAGGAATTTTTTTCAATCTTTTTTTTTTTTTCGTTTACTTATAATGGCCGAAATGTGTCTATGCTGACATTAGCACACGTATAGACATGATGACATCAGAGGATCGATGCCAAAATAAGCTTCAATACATGCGAGGGGCGGGGTTTGTTGTGCCTGGCACTACTTGCTCTGTAATACATTCATTTTTGTCTCTAATAAGTACTAGCAGGTTGTTGAGTTTGTGCTTCTTATTCAATGTCAGCTCTCTACTATAAAAGAATATTCATTATTTTAATTCGCACATCCTGTGAGGGTGAATGATGAATTTAAAAAGTTATTAACATTCAAAACAGACGAGCTGTGTTGTTTTTACGGGCCAATGGCGTCTCTGGAAGACATCAATCTACTTCGAGCCAGGTACGACGTCGATGAACAAATTATTTATTCAACCTGTAAAGCATCAGGATAGGGTCCCTACTCATACTTTCCAGGAGAATGACGCCATCCTGTCCTGGCTGTGAGCGTCACCAGGACTGAAAGTCTTACCTGGCAATGCTACATTAGCCCTGGACACATTATTTGGTGAACTGGTTTGTATTAAAGATGATTCAAAAATGGAATATCCTTATCCACGCCACCGATTGTACTGATGCGTCAATGAATACAATGTGTCTCAATTGAGTGTTTCAACACAACAGAGGGGATGTTTTTCTTTGTCTCGGTAGCTGAAAACATCTTTGCTGCGTTTCTTTGTTAGTTTTGTGGAATGCCCTGCAGAAAATCCACGGCTAACAGGAATGACACAGTGAGAAAGAATATCTCCACAGACATTTGATTAAGAAAGCAAAGTGATCATGTGAGATCCCTGGTGAATGGGGGATATGGCAAAGAGGAAGGAGCGTGAAAAGGACAGACAGAATTGGAGAGTAAAGGGAAAATGAGACATGAAAAGAGAGGCATGAAGTGATTTGGTCAGGGAAGAGAGAAAAGGAGACTCGGTGAGGGAAACAGTGATCAAATAGGTTGAAAAAAACCACAGAGAGATAGATGGAGAGAAAAAGGAAACTTACATTTGGACCAGGCAAACCCTGTTGTCCAGGAGGACCTGACTCTCCTTGAGGACCCTTTAGGAAACAAGGAAGAAGACAAAGAAGAATAAATATTTACAAAAGGTGTAACTGGTTCTATTCAGTTTGCATAACTGTTAAAACAAATCACACTGCCAAAGATAAAAGAATGATGAAAGACTGTGAAATCAGACTGGTACTAATGTGATGACAGTGGCAAGAATGTGAAAGAAAAACACCATGAGGAGATTAGATGTTGGTGTCCATTAAATTTAGTTAAAAGTCCAAAATTCTGATGGCTGCTGAAGATCTGGGTTTGGCTATGTGATACAAATGTCTGTAAATACACGCTGTGGGGCTCCAGAGCCATCTGGGTATGGACTAAGACTAACTGGAATGGTGAGTTGTTTTGTATCCCTGCTGAGATTTAGTGTGTCACAAACTAAACACATACAAAAACTGGGAGGGAGTCTGCTCCAGCTGTTACAACAAACGGAAAAAAAGCCTTGATTCAGGGTGATTCACATCGCCTGACAGTGACTGTTTGCAGGGTCTTCATTGTAAAACACAAAAGTGTATTTTTGTCTGAAATCCAGACATTAGCATTTTTTACTGGTAAGGGATGCCTTAAAAGCATACATATGTTGGGACTTTGTGAACCTCTACTAGAGTGGAAACTTCTGTGTGCTGGTTTTGCAAACCTTTTATATCTACCTCCTCTAAGGAAGTTATGTTTTCAGTTGTTTGTTCATTTGTCTGTCGAGGGGATTAAAGGATAATACTACTAGGCCAATTTTCATGAGGTCTGTTGGAAAGGTAGGTCATGGGCCAAAGAGAAACTCATTTAAACCCCAATAAAGGGGCAGAGCCTTGTTTTGTTTTTGTTTTTTAACCCATAAAGACCCAAACATCCACCATCGTCCAAAACCATCTACTGTTTAATACCTGTTGATCCACTAATCCTATCAGTATATATAGCAATAACTGGTGTGAAATGCAGTTTGTCATCTTTTCATGGTCATCAGATATGACCCATTTGGATGTTCAGAGGCTCCGTAGTGAATGTGGAAACACTGTCATCTTCTATAACGGAAAATCCCATGGAGTTTGATAAGTGATAGTGGATGGAGGCACATGTTTAATGCTCAATTAATGATATATTTTGCTGAAAAAAATCTGTTTTTCTTTAGTTTTCTCTATTTCTGATAAAATAACCCCCAACTTTAATCTGAGCATCTACATGATTAGTAAATTAATATATGACATTACATGATTTACACTGAAAAACATAAAAATACAGACTCTAATATTATAATAAATGGTGATAAACCACTGAAGAAAGGTTGAATATGGAGACAAATTAATTTGAGAACTGCCACAAAAGTAGCACTGGGTCTTTATGGGTTAATATTGGGTTTGAGCTGGTTTTACAGACTGTTGGGCCTTAGCAGATGTATTGGTCCATCTAGTAAAAGTGTGTTGCAATCTATACTCTCTGTACAATATAATGAGAAGCACACTCGGTTTCAGTTGTTTTTCATCTTTTCAATAGCTTCCTGTGTCTTTGGTAAAGGGGCTCAGTGACCACAGACAACATGTGGGCTTGTCCAGCTGTCTTGACAGATGATCGCTAAATGTCCTGCTGAGACCCTCCTCAAAGCTAAATGCATGATGGGACAATGCGCAGGCAGGCGCTTCATCTGTTTCACTATTTACCAAAGCTTAAGGCATCACCATTGTGACTTATTCAGCCTCAGCAAAGTTTGCAGTATGTCTGAAGTAGAACACTATCTCTAATCGGCAAAGGATTAGAAAATGAGCTATAACCACAGGGGTCAAAGGTCACTGGTAAGCAGTGAACTTTGAAGCAGTTTAAAAGTAAGCAGTCTCAAACAAGATGAATGACACATATCTTAGGTGGTCTTGACCAATGGCAACCTTTTATTTTGACAGTCTGCTGTGTGGGACATCATCTCCCAAGACAAAATAGCCTAAATGAGTAAAAAAAAAAAAAAGTCTTAAATAAAGTCCTACCATGTTTCCTTTGGGACCTGCAGGCCCATCAAGTCCAGGAAGACCCTACGGAGAGCAGAAGTTGAACAGTGAAAGTTTTCATACCATGGATCTAAAAGCACATTAAGAGCAATTATGAAGCATAAAAAAAAATACAAAAGAGACACATACACGCTGTCCTCCAGGACCCGGAGACCCTCTAGGACCGAGCAGACCCCGAGGACCCTGTATGTCAAGACAAAAACAAGTTCAGGGAAATTATATAGAATTACACCTACACACAATGTCAACTTACTGATGATAATCCTTCTGAATGAACGTTGGATTTAGAAACACAGACGTAACAAATAATTATGAGCGCTGAAAAATCTCTACGGTAAACAAAATACTGACCTCATGTGGTCACTTATGGTAATTACAGGGGCAAATAAGGTCGAAAGCATCAAAGTAGTTTCTTATCTTAGACCAAAAATCAAGCCCTCAGACTCAACATACTTACTGTGCTCTTTCATCTTATGGATAGTGTGTGATGAAATGGTGTGCAAGTGTTTCTTTAAATGGACAGGGCTAGTCTTGGTATGACAGGGAGCAAAACTATTTTTCATGGAACCAACACCATGGTCCATTTAGACTGAACAAGGCTGAATACGACCATTTCTCATGGGTAAATGTCTGGATAATATATTTCCTAGTTCTATTTTCTGATGTATTATTCTGAGCATTTCTGGCTCAGCAAGGACATGACTACAAATGCAGTGTGGTTCGCTCACAATAATTTGGAACCAGCCACAGAAAGAGGGGATGAGAAGCTATGTTTATACAATTAATAAAATGAATGTGACAGAGTGAGAGCTGTGGCCTGAAAGGAAATGTCACAACACATCTTCATGATAACAGTTATACTCCAGGTTGAAAGTCTTTAAAGTGGCCTCCATTTAGTCACAGGAAACATGTTTAAAGTCTAACCAGTCTAATTTTTTTAGGAGCAGAATGTCCGGTATGTTTGTGGAATATTAAACTGAGAAGGATCCAGGTGAGATACTGGAGGCCAGAGGCCAAACTTAATACAATGAATTAACATTCAGCTTCTTTGCTGCATGAAAATGGAACAAACTGCCAGTAAAGCAAAGATTTTCCCCAAATGCAGACATTTTAAAAAAACATTTCTCTGCTCATGTGCCTATGATTGAACTCTACTCTTAGTGCACTGTAAGTCTCTGAACTATATAGTTTCAAACTACTTTCTTATAATGATTGTTCTTTTTTCTGTTATACACTCTGTTTTAGTTATTGATATTTAAACATTTCTAACGTGTTTCGTTATTTTCCTGTAATGCACACATACTTTGCTTTGTCTATGAAATTGTATATATAAATGAACTTGCTTGTCACTGACGATCTATAAGCTGGATTCTGTATGTAACTTTTTCACTGGCTCATAACACTTCTAACATATATTGTACTTACACTCTCTCCAGCCACACCTCTCTGTCCAACCTGGCCATCCTCTCCCTTAAAAACACAAAGAGAAATACAGGTTTTGTAGCAATGTATGTTGGAAGGAGCTGAGAGCAAGACAGGATATATTGGACAGGGTCAAAGGTACAACTCACTCGTGGTCCATCTTCTCCTGGAGGTCCTGGAGGACCAGTAGAACCCTGTTCTCCCTGGAGAGAGAGGAAAAGAAGATCAACAAAGGACGGGAGCGATGGGGTCACCCAAGAGTCTATGAGCCTGATCACGACTTTTTTTAAAAAGGTCATAGGGGTCGAACATTCAGAGAACGTAGACATGGCTGAAAAGTGGGCAACAAAAAGAACAACCAAGCTGCCTTTAATCTGAGCATGATCACCACAATTGGCACGGACCTATGGTTTCCACTATTTATAGAGCTCTATAAGGACCGGCCTACCTCTGTTGGCCCTGTAATTACTCAGTATAGGATAAGGAATGAAAGCCTGTCTCGAAATACCCCTCTGTGATCTCTGTCCTCACTCTTTCAGCTCTAACACACGGCTTACATTCCACAAACACCAAACTCAGCACTCCTCCTTTTGCCTCCATGTTTGGTTACAGGCAAACCCAAGTGGTTCTGGAGCCCATCCCATTTCTTATAACTGGGTCACCCAAACTTAATGCATTCCATTGGTTTAGAATTCATATCTGTCACCACCGGACTGAGCACCAGGATGGATGGGAGGCTGGCCTTTGAACCGCCAGTCAGCCCTGATGCTGCTGCTGTGAGAACAGGGTACAGAACAGGAGCCTGTGACTAGTGGGGGTTTGGGACTGGAAATAAGAGAGGACTGTAGATGTCATATTTTTAGCCATAAACAGCAGTCTTTAATAATATAGTTTGCCATCTGATGTTGCCCATTCTCTGATGTTCTCACTTACTCTATGTCCTTTCTCTCCAGGAAGTCCAGGGAGGCCATCAAAACCTCGGTCACCCTAAAACAGAGCCAATACCAAATATTACAGTCGATCAGTCAGTAAAAATACCGAAGCTTGGTTCACATTTTTTAAACACACATCCAGCGCATGTATACTTCACCTTGGGCCCTGCTTCTCCTGGCATTCCACGAGCACCATCAGCTCCATTACGACCCTGGAGGACATGCAAATGTCATGTCAGGCAACGTGGAAATCCCATTAGAACATTTAATCAACTTGGATGGTGTAAAGAATAAGCACATGGAAGATGCTATCATTTTTCTAACCAGTTTATAGTTAAATAAACACGACTTTATGAATTTATATGACACATAGAGAACATTATTGGGTGCAGATGAGGTCTTTGAAAAAAGGCCATGTTTAAAACCAGACAGGCTCTTCTTTTGAAGGACTTTTTTTTTTCCTTTTATTGACGTGAAATTTTAGAATTCTACCAACTGAATCTTTTGCTTTAGTTTTTTTAATACAGTGAGTGACACTTTTGATACAATTAATCAATGAAATCTTTAGGTTGGGAAGTACTCTTACCCGTTTTCCGGATTTTCCTGGTGGACCAGTTGAACCCTGAAGACCTCTGGGTCCCTTGAGGAAAAACATACAAATGACTGAATCAATATAAAGCAATAAAGCAGCAATGTATGATTTACTGTTACCCTTCTATTAATGTATTGACAAACTGCATATAAAAATACATTCAAGATCTATAATACACTCGTTAAAAAAACGTGTACTGTATTATAACCAGGGTATTGTACAGCAAACGAAGATAGTTTTAATATGTAGAAGAAAAGCAGCTTTTCTTACCTGTGGTCCGGAATCACCACTGTCACCCTTAAGTCCAGGAGCACCAGGACTTCCCTATGTATAAAAATCCATAAACAAACACTAAGTGATCAACTCTTTTTTCTCTGGAGTACAAATCTACACCATGTCCTGGCTCAGAGAGCAGAAAAATCTACACCGGACTGATGTTAATCCAGTTGAGCCTTTCACAGGAAGAAGCATAAGTAATGTGTTTCTCATTAGCTGTGGGATGCACAGACAGTAAATAGATATACATCGTGTGCAAATGTTTGTGTGAGGAAACAGAGGGTTTTAACGCAAACTCACCACTGGACCAGATCTTCCTGTCATGCCTGTTGGCCCCGGGGAACCTCTCATAGCCAGCTGTAAATCACACAGAAACCACTGATCACTGAACGCTGCCGACACTTTTACAAACACCTGTCATATTATCACATAAATCTGTCAACGCAACTGCTGGATAACAAAAAAACACATAGATAGATAGATAGATAGATAGATAGATAGATAGATAGATAGATAGATAGATAGATAGATAGATAGAT
>JAPTYQ010000010.1:30196366-30206748 GCA_029814465.1 Ostorhinchus cyanosoma
ATTCAGAATTAAGTTTAATTCAGAATAGTCATTTTCAACCAGAATTAGGTGTTTACATGGTCATATTAAAGCGGAATTAACCTTTATTCTGAATTAAACAGGAGTAAAAACTCTCATGTAAACAGACCTATTGTGAGGGAAGAGATTCAGGTGAGTAACTAACGGATTGATTTGTGATACTTAGGTTATAACTTTACAGATTTGATGAAAAATTGGTGACAAACCCCGCTTTAAACCAAGAAGACGATTTGACAGTGTTATTATTTATAAGTTATTATGCTATTATTTTAATTGAGATCACAATTGGTGTGTATGTGGAACCTGAACTAAAACCAGTTCAACACCCTTGACTCTTAATATCCTCAGTGTAATTTTTACACTTTACAGAGTCATCCCATGAGCCGGATCGGACCCTTTGCCAGGCTGGTTTTAGCCCAGAGGCCGCATGTTTGTCACCCCCTGACTTACAGCTTACATGTTCTAGAAGGTTTGGAAACTGCATGAAATATTACATGATCTATAAACACTGACGTTCTCAATCATTTTTGTAGGATTTTGTTGTCTCTGAGTACATTTTAAAATAAAACTTTCTTAAAATTTCAATTATTATTGCACAAGAAAAAGAAGCTCATCCTCAAAACAAAGGTTTTTTAGTGTTGTAATACCACTGACGGCCACTAGGGTCGGCTCCATAGATTTACACTGAATTTCTCTCTAAAAATACTGTCAGCTGTTCTTTTCTTGGAGTCATTCCAGTCTCATTTGTTTCATTTTGAACCTCTGATAAGGCAACATGGTGAGCCATTTTTCCTCCATCAATAACATCTGAGATGAAATAGAAGAGTTAATGTCTGCCATGTCAGACTTTGATTGACAGGTCTGTGTGACACTTCGCCCGCCTGCAGAGTCAGACTGTCAGGGTTTGTGTTTATTTAATAGAACACATATTTCCTGACAGACAGCTCCCTTCTAGTTGTGTTTAAAAGTGTACGAGTACGACTGTAAAATGACTTTGTTCCGCAGTGATGGTGAAGTTCACTAACAACTGACTTCAGATCAGCAGTTCAGAAGCCGGTGAGTGAGACGTCATATTTCCTCCATTCGCTCATGAGATCCAGTGCATTCTTCAGAGTTACTGAAGCGATGACAAAGAGCCCCATTGGAGACATAATTCTGAATATTACATTCCATTTCTGCAATTACATCCTCCTAAATTTCCCCAAATCATACCTTTAAATTTCATCACAAAACCACAAATATTTAATGAAAAGATGAGTTGTTTTTTTTTTTTTTAAACATATTTTTTAAACCAAAGAAAATTGATATTTCACTGTTAACGTATGAATTATTCAGTTTGATAGCGATATTATTTTTAAGTGAATATTGAACTTTAATAAATCTACATGGTGCATCTCAGTTTGAGCACTAAATAAAATTCAATAAAAGACACAGTCGATGAAATAGCAAAGATTCATTATCAGTAAAAATATACTTATCTGATGTAGCACAAACAAAAATCATGTGTACAGAAAGTTTCATATTGCATGAATGATATTCACATTACATCATTACATATGTCAACGTATAACCATGTACAAAATAAACACTAGTGATAGTGGACATGAAATAAGATGTTCATTTGAATAAAATAGCAGATTTGTGTTTGTATTTCTTGTTACGATAAGTCATTTTCACTAAATAATATTAAGAGTATCTTTATAGATGCTGTCCTTCGGTCTAAGTGTCAATATAAAGAATTTGTATTAGAATTAAAAACTGTGAATAAAAAATAGTTTATGCTTGAATGTAATGGAATTTCAGATAGAAAATCTGAAAAAACCTACATAAAAGTGTAAAACAGATAGATAGATAGATAGATAGATAGATAGATAGATAGATAGATAGATAGATAGATAGATAGATAGATAGATAGATATTTTATAAGATACATTATTGGGAAATTGCAGTGCAGCAACAGCATCGACTTATTAAAATATACAAATAAAATATAAAACACAAACACACTATAAATAATAAACTCGTGTGGATCCACGAGGTGCAGATCTGGTCGTTTTTATGCTGTTGTGTATTTGTGCACACTGCATTCTGACCATAGCTGTATGATTGTAAAGCTGTTGTTTTCTAAAATTACTAATATCCCTCAAAATATTGGTCCTATCAACTTGCCGTTTTCATCAGTCTGTTCTTTGACCAAAAATACATAAAAGTATGCCGAACTGCAGCGGTCAGCTTTGTATGGATTTTGTGTGAATCCAAGACACACACACAAGCACACACACAGAGGTTACTAGGCTTTTATAGTATAGATTAGAAGGAAGTACAAACAGATCTGGATAATTGAACAGTAAGGTGCATTAATACAGTGTAATGTTAAATAATAAATAAGTTAAATGTAAGTTTCCAATGGGATGGAGGTGCATACATAACAGACTCTTCTGTTATGGAAATATGGTTTAAGACTGGGTTTAAACATCATCCAGAGGGGAGTTTATTGTAAAAGAGAAAAGACATGTGGAAGGAAAGATGTCCTCTATCTGTCTGTTCAATGTTCGTACAGAGCAGTAACAGTCTGAACCCACTTTTATTACTGTTTGGTTCATTTATTTATGTATTTGGAACTTAATAGTACAAAAAGTTTGAATTGGAACCCTCCAGGTATATTTATTCTGGCAAAAATCAAGTGGATTTCTACAACCTGTTTTAATTCCAGCTTAGTTTGTTACGTCTATAACTAGTTACGTCACAATATTTGCACATATAAGGTCAAGACTTCTGACAAATATTTCTGCAAGTACGAGATAACTGTTTGTCAGCAGCAGCAGTTGGAGTAAAAACTGAAAATATGTCCAAACTTTGAGCCGATTACTTAAAATATTCAGTTGTCAGCACAGCCAATAACCTGGAGGGGGCGTGGCCTGAAGTGGCTCATGTGCATTTAAAGGGCCAGCGCTCAAAACAACCTTTCTGGTGTCATTACTCAGAAATAGGGTTAAAGATGGACCTGAGGAGTTAAATTAATGAAGAATCAGACCCAAATATAGCATTTACACTTTAAGTAGACCACAAGGAAATGTTTAAAATACATAATTCCATTTTTAAAGGAGAAAAAAAAACAAAATATCACTCCTTTAATTCAATTCATACACTCAACAACATTGTCATGAAGTTGCAGTGAATTCGAGAATACGAAGCCGACAGCCACTGATCAAACTGAAAGTTAAAAGTAAAAGTTTGAACGGCGCGAAATGAAACCCCTACGTCTGCAGTGTTGGTGTCACTTCCTAATAGCGCCTGCGTCTATGTACATGCAGCTTTCACACATAAACTGTGGAACTGATTAGGGCTTAAATGTTGTCTTACATCACTTGACAAAATTCCTTTTACACATAAAATTCAGTAACATTGTAAGAAACTCTATCAGTGTAATTTGCTTTAAAAAAAAAAACCCACACATTATTAAGTGTTGAGTACTTTATGTGACAATTTGTGGTAAAAACAGAGCTGTAACAAGATTCTTGAGAAGAGATAAGGTGGTTTTTATCACAGCTGCTCATCATAGAGACGCCTGTAATCACTCCACCACCCCCCGGGGCCCTGTTTGTCTGAGCAGGAAGTGCACAAAGGCTTTATACCAACACCAGCCTCATACTTGTGATTACAGTCACTGCAGCTCAGCGCATATTCAGAGTCGTCACAACGGTATTTTTCAATTCTTATCGAGGACAGATACGTTTATTATTGGTCTGATGTGACTGATTTAGATACGAGCTGGTGTGACTTCATTCATTTTGCATTTTTAGTGGAATACACTGATCATTAACTGAATGTGTGTGAATAGAATAGAATAGAATAGAATAGAATAGAATAGAATAGAATAGAATAGAATAGAATAGAATAGAATAGAATAGTCATTAGGTGTACAGTGAAATTAAGAGTGCTACTCCAGTCGCTGTAACAATATTAACAAAACACCAGTACTAGAGAAAATTAGAATAGAGCAAATATTAAATTATAATACTTAAAAATAAGATCATATCAATTTTACAATTTTACAAAGTAATATAAGAATAGAGCGAAGTAGAATAAAAAAAATTAAATGGACAAAATGTGTATGACTGCAAATTTACAGTATTAACAGTATGTGACAGTATCTATGAATATTAACAATATAAACTGTATGTATAATGCAAACAGTATATACATTTATGAAACAGTATATATACCTATGCACCAAGTCTATATAAAAATGTGCATTTATATTTTGATAAATATTGAATAAATGTTGCATTGTTATGGCAGTGTCTAAATATTTGCAGCATAGAAAAACAGATCAGATTTTCAGTATTTATTGGTGTTTGATGCATGTTTTGACTGTTGATTCTGTTTTGACTTCACCTTCATGATGAAGACATGACAGCTTTATAACAATTATTTGACCAGCTGTAATTATATTTCTTTAGTGCAGTAATTATTTCCATTCGCCTGTTTTAATATAAATAAAAGGACATGATTTTCACAGGTGACATTTTTCATCTTTATTTCCACGCCAGGTTCCACTCTTTGAGCAGATAAATGTTACTTCCAGTTTTAGCGGATGCAAAATATATATACAATGAATTGTTTAAGTCAAAAATATATGCATGAACTGAAAAAAAACCTGAAATATGTTGTTCTAATGTTACAGAATTAAGTAAGAACAGAGCTAATTTTGTGCCTTTCTATACTAACGTAGGTCTCAAAAGGTGCCAGTTTCATTATTTCCATTTGCCAGTTCAATCAGATTCACTGGAAATTACACAAAAGTTGAAGGTAAAATATTTGTGGCTTTTGAGAGAACATTTGTGGGTGGAGCCCCTGTGTATTAAAATGTCATTAGCAGCATATACATTCACTGGCCACTTTATTAGGTACATGTGTTCAACTGAACATTAACACAAACATTTAATAAGTATAATAATAATAATAAGCCACTCATATGACAGTGCCTTTAGGGCAGTACACATGGTCAAGACAATCTTCTGAAGTGCAAACTGAGCATCAGAATGCAGATGAAATGTGATTGAAATGACTTTGCACACGGTGTGTTTGTTGGTGCCAGATGGACTGGTCTGAGTATTTCAGAAACTGCAGATTTTTACATTGGGATTTTTTTTTTTTTTTTTTTTACAACCATCTCTAGGGTTTACAGAGAATGGCTAGAAAAAGAGAAAATATCCAGTGAGTGGTCAACTCTGGCAAAAATGCCTTGTTGATGCCAGAGGTCGGAGGAGAACAACCAGACTAGTTTGAGCTCATAGAAAGGCAACAGTAACTCCAATAACCTCAGGTCACAGCCAAAATATAGAAGAGTATCTCTGAATACACAACCTATCAATCTGTGTAGCAGATGGGCTCACCCCCTTCTAACCCAGCACAATGAACATTCAGTGGCCATTTTATTAGGTACAGCTAATACTAGTAGCTGTATGAATAATTTGATAGTTTGATAGGGATATGTTTCTATTTAAACTAAACAAAAAAAGGAAAAAGAAACAATTTGAATAATCTATTTCACTACTAGCAACACAAAAGATAACATTAATTAAACCTTGAACAGCTTTTATTTTGAAACACCAGCAGTACTGTCAGTCAGCGGTAATATCCATGTATATATATTTAAGTCAAATTTTAAGTCACATTTATTTAAAGCCTGCTCTGTGGCAACAACAAGCAAGCACAAACTTTAAACTTTAAATCGCAAATTTTATCTTTTTTCTCAGAATGTTTGATGCCATTAAATGTCTCTTCTAATTTATTAGGTGTCCTGTATTATATCAATAAACTCATAGGAACTTTTTTTTTTTACAATAAATCATCTGCTAAAGTTTTATTATCATGACAGATCTACACGTGCTGAAGTCTTCCATACGATACTATAAAAATAGTACTTGGGTGTGTTTTAATAACAGTACACTGCACTCTTGTCTTCCAGTCCATTACCTCCGAGCCCTTGTTTTCCATTTCTAAGATCGGAGGTCAGCGGGCCACAGTGAAAGGGGCTTTGAAAATCTGGAGCCTGCTGACACACATGCCTTTGTCAACCATGCACAGATGACCTACAACCGCAGGCTACGGCTATCTATTGTCCAGTGCGTTAGACCCTGGGTTTTACTGTCAACGTCCGTCAAAATATAAAGGACTGGTGGAGGTGCACTGGCTCAGATTTACCAAGAGATGGAAAGATTTTTAAGGCTTGGAGATATATTATTTCTTTTTCCCTTTTTGGGTGCTTTAAGCATGTGTAGAGTTTAAAAATAAAAAAAAAAACACTAACGCTAACACTGTCAAAAAATGCTTTTTAACCCTTTAACCCCTGAGACATTACTTCAATGAAATGAGCTGCACTGCAAAAATCCAAATCTTACCAAGTGTATTTTTCCTCATTTCTAGTCCAAATATCTCATCAGACTTAAAATAAGACAGAATCACCTAAAGAGGAACTTTTCAGTGAGATATACAAACTTATTTTTTAGATAATAGATCTGGAAAATCTTATTTCAAAAAAATTGTACCAAGATAATTTTCACTTTGTTCCATTGGCAGATTTTTTTTTAGCTTGACTTAAGCAAAAATAAATAAATAGATAAATGTTGAATTAAGCACCAAAAAAAAAAAACATCTGCCAATGAAAAAAAAAAGAGAAAATTATCTTGGTAAAATTTCTTGAAATAAGATTTTCCAGATCTATTGTCTAAAAAATAAGTTCGTATATCTCACTGAGAAGTTACTCTTTAAGTGATTATGTCTTATTTTTAGTGTGATGAGATATTTTGACTAGAAATGAGAAAAATACACTTTTTTTGCAGTGTGCTTGGAATTTGTTTGTATTCCTTTTTTTTCTACGTTCAATATGTGGCAGTAGTTTTGTTTTACTGTGTGTTTTAGGGTCAAATCAGGGTGGAATAAGAGAAAAAGACAAAGAGAGGAATTGAAGTTTGACTGTTTTTTACTAAATAAGGCACAGAATGTTCATCGATAAAAGATTTAGGATGTTGAACATAAACTGTGAACTGGAACACACTGAACTACAAGTATTAGAATTCTGGTCCTGTAGTTTTTACCCTCGGTCACACTGGCTGCAGGGTTTTGTCATCAGTTGGTCGTTCATCCGTCCGTCTGTCCAAAATCTTTATCATGCACAGATAAATCGAGCCACTGAGGGCAGTAGTGCACCTGATAAGTGAGGAAGAGGGTTTTCAAATGTGTGCATGTTATGTTTATTTTTGGGGCTCTTTTTTTTCTAACTCAGTCCAGCTGCTTTTTTGGCACCTGGTTGAATTCCAAAAAGCAGATACAGAGTCAAAACGCAGTAAAAATACAGTAAAAAAAATTAATAATAAGAGGAAAAGAAAATCATGACAACACTGCAAAAACAGTAAAAACAAAAAATGATGAGGAAAACAGTGTAAAAAAAAAAAAAAAGCCCAAACTGTCTATTTATAAAGCGAGTCAGTTTCAGTCCCTGCTCTGTGTTTTTCCTCCATTACACAGGTGACAGGGGGGTGCACTGAGCATGCTCAGATGTCTATGGAAAATGCGAGGGCAAAGGCTTCTATCAGCAAGTTTTGATATTTTTCCTATAGAGCAAACGGTTGAATTTTTTTTCTGAATATTTAAAATAAATGATACACCGCAAAAAAAAAAAAAAAAAAAAATACTGTTGTTTTTAAGGAAAAAAAACTGGCAGCTGTGGTTACCAGAACAATACTGTAAAAAACACCACAAACATATTTATGGAGTAACATGTAGATTTAAGAGAACTTTAAGGTTTAGCATCTTACATGGACAGTCAGAGCCAGGATTTGAACCATCAACCTTTTAGTCATTGAACAACCTGCGCTACCAACTGAGCTTTATCTGCCCTTTATCCATGTATAAAATGTTAATTTGTCAACTGTTTACTTCTTTTATTAAAAAATAATTTAAAAAAAAAAGCGATTAGGTTGTTATTTTAACATTATGATCTTGCAATTTAAACGGCACCACATATTTATTCAATTTACAGTTTTATTTTCTCAAAACAATAGAAATACATAATTTCGATTGTTTTGTTCCTGTAAAAACTACAGCCATATTTGATTTAATCCTTTACACAAAAATCTTTTCAAATAAACAACTCTGTATTGTATTTTCATTTACAGTTTTTTTTTTTTTTATGTTGCAATTTTACAACATTTCAGTGTAAATCATGTGTGTTTTTTTTTTTTTTTACATTGTACATTCAGAACGAGCACCACAGACACATCAGGGGTTAAAGAGTTAAAGCCTTTGGTTCATAAACTAAAGGTATCACACAAATGCAAAACACACACAATGATATAGTGTGACATAGTGAAACGTTACGATGAGTTCCAAACGCTGTCGTGTGTTATTAGACTTTAAACCCAGTCACAAGCACGACTACAAGCTGCTGCACAAATACTAAGAGTTCTCTAACTAATGGGTGGATCAAAGCCAGGATTTTATCAGGCCTCTCCAGTGGCAGCCGGGAGAGAATTATGGGTAAAGAGAGGTCAAGTCTTTAACCGTTCCTTAAGATTTGACTGGCTGCAGGATGTTTAACAACTTAGCTGAGAATTTCAGGTCACATCACGATAAAAGGTAGTTTAGCTTTGTGTTTAGGAGTGAGAAACAAGTCCACGTCAGATTGAAAAGTCCAGACTGTGTTGTATTAAAGTCCTTCAAATGTTTACAGTGACACAGAGGGGATGGGATTGGCTTTCCCCAATCCTTGAGCTGGATAGGAGGATGTCCAACCACAGATAAGACTGATGGAGAGATGACCTAAAGCTGCCAATTCTTACAAAGTCTGACTCTAAATCATATATTTATCATGATAAACTGATATTCACTGATATTTAACTACTTTAAATATCATCCCGCTGTTGCTGAGACTATATAAGTACTGCACACAAGCTTTAGGCCGGTAGGGGTTTGGTTTTGTCTTGTTTGCACACAGGCATTTCTCAGTCTCTGCACCGTGACACGACCAGAATGCACAGGAAATATGGAAACAGTATTCAAAACAAACACTTCTGAATACACAGACCAATGTGGTGAGTATTTCATGTGACCTCCTTTGCATTTAACACGTGTTGAACTACTTTAGGAGGTTTTACACGCTGTTTTCATTGAAGACCAGTCAAACTTTTCATATTGTTTGTTCTACTTTTTATCATGGGAACATCCAAACTTTAGTAGACCTTCACATTTCATTAACCTCATAGTATAATTGCATAAGTTGTGTTGTTTTATGCGTGTCATATCTACATAATTTTACTCTCCTAACACTGTTGCTTTATTTGAAATCACAATTTGGCTAAAAAAAAAATATGACTTGAGGCTTGATTTCATTTACTCCCACCTCTATTTATCTGAATAAAGAGACTAAGAATAAATATATATGCTAATTATATCCATGAAAAAAGAAAAAAAAACACTTTTTGCACAATTCAATCTATTGCATATGCATTTACATATTTATCAACATGCATTTATATTGTAATATTAATGGAGTTCTAGGTGCATTAAAAACAAGTTACCTGCACAGTATTTACACCAAAATACACTCTGATATTCTTATTGCATGGATTTTCAACCAGCATAAGCCTTTAAATTTAGTTTCCACTCTTTTTTTTTGTTTTTGCAGCCTGTGTATTGAACATTTACAGGATAGAACCATGCATTCAAACCTTATTTAAAACATACCTGTGACATCTGCGGCCTGAGATTGATCTCCTTCATTGAGATGGTGTGAGGTCTTAAATTGTTGAGCAGCTGGCACAGCAGTACCCCGTCCCGCAGGGTTTGCGCCAGGTCGAACACCTGCGCAGTGTCCGCAGTTACCCTGTGGTTCGCCGGCAGGACGTTGCAGCCGATGAGCCACACCGCGCACTGCCTCCAGTACTCCATGTCGAAACAAAACACACATAAACGCCACAAAAAAACAAAAAAAAAAACCCCAAAAAAAAGACAGGAAAGTTTGCTCCTACTGTGGAGCTGCAGGACGCATGTCAGCAGCGGCGCTCCTTCTACTCCTGCATCGCTTCTGTGAGGACACGCGGGACTGTGGAGGCTTATGAGGCACCGGCGGCCGCGTGAACCCCCCCCCCCACCCCCCCCCCTAGTGCGCATCAACTTCCCTTTCCTTCTTCTGTGACATTTGCACAGAAGGGGTCGTAAATATGTCTTAAATAACTGACAAATAAAAGTGCTTTTATTTTTTGCAGGAGTTGTTTCCATCCATTCATTAAGATAAGATAAGATAAGATAAGATAAGATAAGATAAGATAAGATAAGATAAGATAAGATAAGATAAGATA
>JAPTYQ010000010.1:30287174-30303113 GCA_029814465.1 Ostorhinchus cyanosoma
GAGGATCCGCCTGAGTCTGAGAGATGGGGGGGTGGGGGGGATGGGGGATGGACAAGGAGGAGGTTGGAGAGCACGGGTGGCGCCGCGGCGTCTCCTGCTACCTGCTTCTCAGATTCTGCAGGATTCCGTAAACCTCTTCTTCTTTGCTGAGTCCCTCAAAGAAAGGCAGCAGGTCCAGGAGCTCCGTGTCATTCATATCGTCAAACCAGGACTGGACCGGGACCTGGACGGACAGAGACCGCCTCTTAGGTTTGATTTATGGGCACAGGATGCAGACTCACCTCCTCAGAAACAGGAGGTCATCAGCGGAACAAGCTTCACAAAGTCTACGTCTTATCGAATAGATTTACAGCTTGATGACATGGACTTATTTGTTTAATTGGTTTATTTAATGGGGACGTTGTGCATTAATTTCACAGGGACATTGTGCATTAATTCACTTTGCTGTAAATGGATGAGTTAGCTTAATCGGTCTTTTGCATTTGCAGTCCCTGGACAGATGTGAAATTTATCAAACAAACTAGACATCTTTTATAAATTCTGCTGAAATTCAGTTTTTAGATTTGTAAGCATGAATCAATAAACTCAAACTCTATAATGTATATGTGTAATATTACCATTTCAAAGGGTGTCAATGTGCACCACTTATTAGAAAATAAATAAACAAATAAGTGAAACTACTATTACAAAATGATTGGAGAAAACCTGATTTATTCAGGATATTATATCACCCAGCGGAATATATATGATCTATATTTTATTTCTCCATAATCTACTTCAATATTCTAAAAATCATCCTAAAACACAGCAATGTGTTCTGAATGAGCAAACACTTATCAACATCAGCACAAATACAGGGTTTATAAAATACATTTAAATGAAGTCATTTACTGTATATGTTGAAATGTTCAAACACTTACTTCCCTAAAAAAAAGTTTAAAAAGGATATAAGAGTAACCCAGGCTTGTGAGTGTGTGGATAAATGAGAGAAGCTGAAAACTACAGAATACCTGAAAAATATTACATACTATAATATTTGGAATTATCATCTGGTTAACGTTAAATAGACATAGACATTTTCAGAATAAAATGATCAGATAAATTAAAAGTCATAAGTGTGTGCTGCTGAATATTTCCTGGAGGAGGAACCTGAGACTCACCCAGCAGGGTTTATTTGCCCAGTAACAACAGCCTTAAATGAACCGATTTCAGCAGCGGGATCATGTGTTGACATGTGTTCCCTCAAACTAAGTCTACACGTGTCCAAATGTCTTTCTGGTATAAATGGAAAAGGCCTTTGAAACGACATCACAGACCTGAAGATTCAAACTTTTTCCTGCATTGAAATGAAAACTTCCTGACGGTCACCTTGTTCTGTCTCACAGCTGGATCTAAAAAAACACGTCGTAGCAGCCGCTTGTAAATTTGATCCGTCACTCAGCTGATTTTCTGGATGTTAACACGTTGTAAAGCCACTGATTTTACTGTTTGACTCAAACTCCACCTGCTGTTTAGTTCGATGTGAGCTCCTGTATCAGACGTGCTGGAAACACGGTGATTTTCAACTTTCTCTGCAAATCCATGAACTGGACCAAAATCCCTGTGAAAGGGGATCATCACTGCAGCGGCCTGGTGGGTAACGTTTATATGCTGCATCATGTTTTGTACATATTCAGCTGAAATATGCGCTACAGAAACAGCTTTGTTCCTGCTGCCATTTTTCTTTTAAATAAGCTTTGACGTACTTCACTTTAATTCTTGGAGTCTGGCTTATTTTAACGCGGTCTTAACTTATTTACCATTTATTTAGTTATTGTCCCTTCTATTATATCATTATATCATGTTTTTCTCATCATGCTTTTAACAGGTTTGAAGTTGGCATTTTTACTGATGTCTGATGACTTTTCTTTATTCGAGTCTGTTTTTTGAACAGTTTATATTTTAACCATGGTCAGTGAGCTGCTGGGACGACCTCTTTTGTCTGTGCTGTTTTTAATCTGTCCTTGTCTGTATCCCGTGGTTTGAATGTTTTTTGTTTACAATGTTGGAGATGCCTTCTCCAGACTGCAGAAAAATCTAGCTATGGGTAGCAGTAAAGTCACCTTAAAATATAGAAGTGGCCGCAGCTGTAGAGTAATAATTCAACTGTGTTAGAAGCAGATGTTCATTAAACACTTCAGATTCTTCTTCAGTCATTTCAGATGTACAACACATTAACATTTTTAGCAGACTGTGACCACAACATGATGCTTAAGTTTCAGTTTTGTTTTGGTCAAATAAATTCTTTCCTGATGCCGAACCAGCAAGAGAAACATTGTAGTGGAAACTGGATGAAGATCTGAATCCCACTGTTTTGAGGAGGTGTATTTTTGCCCACTTCAGATCATATTGGTCTGTATGTACAGGGTTCCTACACATTTGAAAATTCAAAATTCCATACTTTTTCCAGACCATAATTTACAGATGCCATGGTTAAAAACTTCAACCATCCAACCAGTCTTTATATTTGGGATTTATGAGCCAGTCGTCAGAGAATGTACATCTACCTGTTCTGAGTTGTGCCATCGATCATAAAAGGCCTGTTGAATATCTGCTCACTAACATCGTGTGGACATCATCTGTCCATCAAAACAGCAGTGAAACTTGACGACACCTGGGTGGGCCTTAAAATGGGTTGGAGGAGGATAAAAGCAGAAGGCGGGGCATTCAACTTGTCAATCTGCCTAAATGTTTTCTGGGATGCGTAACTTACTGTATGTGCTGTCACACAAACATTTAAGCTGTGCTAGTAAATGTCTGTAAAAAAACAGATGCATCCATTTCTTTTTTTAGATATTCCTAATTTGATGTTTTAGAAAATAGGACAGTGGGAACAGTCTTGGAAACAAGAATATTTTTCACTACATTTGTTTCCATTTTTCATACTTTTCCAGACCTGGAAATTTATTAAATCAAATTTCATACTTTTGTAGAGACCCTGTATTTAGAACCTGAACTAAGATGATTCTGACACTACTGGTTGTTAATATTGTCAGTATAATTTTTGCATTTCACAAATTCGTCCCATGGGCCAGAACGGACCCTTTAATGGGCCAGTTTTGGCCCACAGCCCGTATGTTTGACATATGCGGCTTAGATTTTTCCTATCACTCTTTCTGGAAATTCAGCTACAGTCACGTTAAAATGACAGTGACGGCATAAGAGGAGGAGGAGTTAAAGACATGGAATCATCCATCACTTACAGCATTTTCTGGGTGGAAAATGTAGGAGGCAGGTGAATTGTCGACAATGATGACGTTGTTGAGCTCTCGCCCCAATCGGCTGAGGTCTTTGACGTAGTTGCCTCTGTGAAAAACGCAGGATTCTCTGAAGAGTCGCGTTCGGAACACGCCCCACTGGTCCAGCAGATCCGCCACGGGGTCTGCATACTGTCCAATCATAGAGAGGCGTTACACGGCTACGCAGACCAACAGCATTTAACTACCCATGCAAAACATTTCTGATTGTTAGACGTTGGAAAGATACTCTGATCACTAGTGCTGCTCCAGGAGAAACTTGCTGACGCACTAGTAAAGCAAAGCAGGTCACCCTGGTCTGTGTGCTTAAAGGGAGGAGGCCTCAGGAGATACTACTCTATGACACAACAAGCACCACTGACTAGATCTGGCCTCAACACTCACTACTCCTTCATTCATTAACTTACCCCCGTATTATTGGCTAAGATGCAAAAGACACAGATGGACAGCAGAGGACGTGTCAAAATTCAGATGAAGACTGTAGTACAGAGCATTGAAATATAAATAATGTGTCACATCTCTATAGTTTCTTCTACATTTAGACCAGATTAACCCATAAAGACCCAAACAGCTACTGGAAACCACATTCATCTACTGATGTAAACTGTTTAATCCCTGTTGATCCACTAATCCTATCAATCCATGTCAATAATTAGAGTAAAATGCAGTTTGTCGCCTTTTCATTGTCATCAGATATGACCCATTTGGACGTTCGGAGGCTCAGTAGTTACCGTGGAAACACTGTCATCTTCTACAACATTGATTCACCAAGAAAACCTATATAGTTTGATAAATGACACTTGTTTAATATTCAGTTAATGACCCATTTTGTTGAGAAAAGTCACTATTTCCTGAGGTTTCTGTTTGGATATAATAATCCTCAATTTTCATCTGAGCTTTTATGAACATTTACATGATCAGAAAATAATATTTTGGAAAATACCAGATTTTTACTGAAGAAACACAAAATACAGAAGATAATATTATAATAAATGGTGATAAATAATTGAAGAAAGGTTAAATCGGTAAGCTCAAAGGTGTCACAGATGGACTACTACTTTTCGATTCATAACTTTTGAACCAGACCATTTTCAGACAAATAATCCACATAATTGTAAAGGTCTAAATGCATCTGAAACAGACCCAAAGGGAAACAATTAGTTAAAAATATTTTTAAATGAAAATTTTTTTTAAAACTACTGCATCACAATATATATCATATACATTTATTTACAATATACACATATCAACATTATATTCAAAAGTATTTTGCATAGATATATGTATTTATTAATTTGAAACACTGTGTGTTTAAAATATGACAAATAATAGTCAAATATCACTGTATTTGGAATAAATTTTGTTTATTTATGAGAGTTTATCAAATGAATCCCCTCATAAAAACTCCTCAAATTTTTTTTTTTACAATTTTTTTCTCATTTCAAAATACATTTTCCTGAAAATATACATAATTTCCTACCCCAAAACATAAGTTGGGTGTACATTTTGTTTTTTTGGACCAGATGTTAACCTTCCCTTGACTTCACCCAAGTATAGAAAGTATAGAGAAAGTTTATTTAGGAACTGCCACCAAAATAGCACTGAGTCTTTATGGGTTAAACATGAAATAAAGTATGTTGGGATCTTAACACACCTTGGCGAGACTGGCTGTGAAGAGCACACATTCAAAGAGCTCTCCCATCTTTTGAAGAAACTCATCTACGTGGGGTCTTTTCAGCACATACACCTGTAGGATGTTTAATGCCAGGTTAGAGGGAAAAAAAAACATACACATCATCAAAACAGAAAAAGTGTAAGAGAGTTCAACACTTAAGAATAAAAACGTTGCAGATCTTGAGGGATCACAGTGGCTGCCACCCAGTGCAAGTAATCATGAATAGGCCAACCAGGATACACAGCCTATCCTGGATTACTTGAACTGGATCACAGCCTCTTTCATCAGCGGTCTTCACTTGGGAACAAAATGAGGCTGTTTCCTTTCACTAATATAAATATCAGTGGGTTTATATTTTGTACAACGTACCTGATGAACAGTACCATCGATCTCCACTGGAACAATAAAATCAGCATTGCTAATGGGCTGTAGAAGAGAAACACAACATGTCAGCTTATTCAATCTGTTGCATGTAGTTCCAAAACACACCAGCAGATGTCCTCATAGGAACACTAGACTTCTGCGATTTACAGATTGTCAAAAATCTCTGGCAGAGTGAAGTGAACGTCATGTTATTGTCCTCCAGCTAATAATCAAACCCAACAGATAAGGGGGTGGTCGTACGAAGAACAGGAAATGGACAGAGGTAGAGTGAGGAGGAAAAAAATGAGAAGTATAACTAGGAAATGGAGATGAAGATATCAAAATACTCTGATGCTACATTACAGACATGGTTTTTAATGCTCAAGATGAGCAGTTTTTCGGTTACTCTTATGCTTTTATGTCTAAGTCTTATTGTCCTAGAATATTGTCCCAGTTCTCCCTGCACAACCTGCTTTATCTACACACATGATGTATTAAAAACCCAATTATATGCAGCAAGCTACTGGTAGAGTAGAAACTGGACAGACAGAAGACAGATTTCCAGTATATTTTACACAAACAGCAGCACATACAGAGGAAATACAATGCCAAAAATGTTCATTAACAACGCTGAAGAAACCGTATGACACAAACTATACAGATTGTCCTTCACTGCCTGATTCCTTTTCAAATGTGTCTGTTTAATACGGTTTTAGATTAGATTTTAGACCATCTGTGTCGCTCCAATGGGGTTTTAATATGTTCTGTCTGCTGTCTCCATGCCAACTTTAAATGGTGTTTTGTTGTTCACTGGCTAATTTAACATCTGGAAAAAAGGGACAATGGATTAAAAAAATCCATTTGGTAAACACTGGCACAATTACAGTTTTGTTAATAAATGGGGCTTGGTAATGAACAAAGGTACTGACAAACTGAATCAAAAATGTCGAGTATTGTTTAATGTGAAATTTGAGCACGTAAGAGAAAATTTCATCACCTTCAAATCATGCAGTAAACACTTATAGCATATTTTTATCACTGATATGTTAACAAGCAGTGTTAAGACGTGGTAAATAAGTTATTTTTTTTTAAAAAGGTGCTGTACAGACTTTGCATGATCTTGAAAAAGTCTCATTTTTACATGTATGCCTGATTGTAGTCCACAATTTAAAATGAGATTATCACCAAAATAGGTTATTTCCAAATGCTATATCCAGCTTCCCTGATCGGGTCAGACAAGACTGGACTGATTCACGGCAGATTTACATCACTATGACAACACCAAACAGACCGGTAGAGTTTAACAGTGAGGAGTAAGATCTGTCTTTTTTCCTAAACAAAGGCATTAGTTGGATTTGTTTAGTTTAGACACTGGAACTGGACTGGAAAATTAAAAAGAAAGAAAAAGGGTAGAGTGATAGATGACGGACTAAAACAGCGGTAAATATTTCAATATGTTGCCCCCTCTGCATGGAATGTCCTGCAAAACCACTTACATCTATCTGAACTTGTTACTTCCGGTGAATTTAAAGCTATTTTAAAAGGAGCGTGAAATCAATGAGCTTGGTCAATGTAACTGCTTTTAAAACTTGCACAAATGATTGTTTAGTAATTATCATTTGTAAGATTTTTACCAAGCCCCCCAAAGGGGAGGCGAGGGAATTGTTTTTGGTTCCGTTTTTTTTGTTTGTGTTTATACGTCTGTTTGTCAGCAACTTTATGCAAAAACTACTGGACCAGTTTCTATGAAATTTACAGGAAAAGTGCGAGGCAGTCTAGAATAGATCTCATTAAATTTTGGTGAATGTAAGTCAAAGGTCAAGGTCACCAAAAATGTGTTTTTGCAATGATAAAGAGATAGGGCAAATCAGGTCAATCATTTGCGAGGGGCGAGGTTTGTTGTGCCTGGCACCACTTGTTGTATCATGTGTTAATTATGTCTTGTCTTGTCAGAAACTGTGTGTTATGTGGCTTTTCTTGGCCAGGTCACCCTTGGAAAACAGATTTGTAATCTTAATGAGGTTTTTACCTGGTTAAATCAAGGATATATATATATATATATATATATATATATTTACACTGACACTGTCAATTAATACAATGATAATATAGTACATGACTGCTGCAAGTTGTGTATAAATATTTTAATGCTGCGAATGAAAAAACGCCAGTGTGTTGAAACAAAACTAGGAGAAGAAAATAAATGGCAAGTTGAAGCAGTTACCTTAAATGAGCTGTGAACGAGGGTTTCATCCAAGTCAATCACAACACACTTTCTGCCATAGTCAGATATTTTCATCTCGGGTAGGAGGTATTTGGCTGGTGGCTACGGAGGGGAGAAGATAAACAAAGTCAGGTCGAACAACAGACGCCGAGTGTGTCAGAGAGTGGCATGGAAACAGAGATAGCAGACATATACTTTGCATAAATTTACATGAAAGGCTGAGCAGAAAAGCCAACACCGTGTTAGGAAGGGCTGTTTCATGGGCAACAATGCAGCTGAGTTAAAGCCATGTATGAAATGTGTTTAATGGACTCGGAGCTGTGAAATGACACCCTCTGGATTCTCCATCTGGAGACGCATTCTCTATGGCCACCTACACAGATGTAACACTGCCTCGATCAATCTGTGGAGATTCAATAAAACTGGGGCCATGCAAAGTTCTAGCAATACCTGTTTTAGTGAAACAGGTGTCATGAGATCATGGTGAGATGGACCTGAGCTTCAGTGCAGATATAAAGCTGCAGCAAAGTCTCACACTTTACTTTTTCATATCATTTGTCTGGTAGTGATGTTTGTCCTGGATCAAAGTAGCGCTGTGGACCTGGCCAGAACTCCACTAAAACACAAGCTAATCTAAATGATTTAACTGATTATGTTAAAAAAAACAAAAATACAAAATCAGTTTACCGCCTTTACTGACACATGTACATTAAGCCTCATGAACATGGGTTTCATTTTAACTTGGCATTTTGTTTATTATATTATTTGGATAAGTGGCAACAAAAGAAAGTTTAATTTCTTGCGCTGAAGCACTTGACATGATTATTAGAGACCATTTTGCATGTCTTTTGTGAGCAGGGTTTCTGCAAGTTTGCACAAGTTAACTGTAAGCCCTTTTCAAACTTTTATAAAGGAAATTTAAGACCTATTTGGCATGTAGACTGAAAAAAGAATAACATGCATGAAAAAAAAAGATCCCTATCATAGATTTCTATAATGACTTGAAAAGCAAATTAAATTATTTACATCCAATGTGAACATGTAAGTAAAGAGGACAACACACACCTGTACATATGCAACAGCTGTGTGTGTTTTTAAAAGAAAAAAGCCACATTCTCCCACACAGTGTGTGTGGATAAATTCTGACCAGGCTGCATTGGTGTTTTTGGTTCCTTTTAGTTTTGTCAAAGAGATCAAAACATATTT
This sequence comes from Ostorhinchus cyanosoma, assembly GCA_029814465.1. NCBI lineage: Eukaryota > Metazoa > Chordata > Actinopteri > Kurtiformes > Apogonidae > Ostorhinchus > Ostorhinchus cyanosoma. Next base: position 30,295,939 of record JAPTYQ010000010.1, read on the forward strand.
TCCCTAAAGAAACATTTAAAGGTGAAAGCAAAGCTCTTTAAAAGCTAACTTGACAATCCAATCACTTCTGAAAAACACGTTTAGGCCTAAACTCCTGGATTTTGAACTTTTTAAAGCACCTGCGGAAACCCTGTGTTAGCCTGTTAGTGTCACAGTATTTCTGAGAGATACAAACCACCAAGTGTCACTCATGCAGATCAGGCACTGAGGCACCTTTTAAACCCATAGATACACCTTCCACACAGCCAGTGCTACAATCGGCTGAAAATGAACCGCAGAACAGTAGCAGAGCTTAAGCTCTCTGAGGAGTGCTGGAGCCCACACAGACAGGATGTGCCAGCACCAGCCCACTCAGCCTGCATGCAAAGGAAAAGGAAAAAAGGCAATACATACACTAGGGACAGGGATGACCTCGACCTGGTCACACTACAACACAAGAGAGATAGACATGTACATACGAGAACAGGGTGAGGGGTAGGAAGGAGAATCAAAAAGAAATAAAAACAAAGAAAGGATCGACAGAAAAAACTAAGAGAAAACACTATCGACACAAATAGACACTTTGCAACAGATAAAATACCTCCAGACATGTACAGACTAATAAACCTGGAGTTTAATGGTTGTAAGTCTGATTAGTTTGTATAGTTTGTTCATTTGTGGAGCTGCTCACCTTGGGAGGTGATCCGTTCTCCTCAACAGGTGGAGGCAGAGAGCTGGTGTTGGTGTTGGTGGCTGGTGGTTCCACATTATAGTTGCGGAAGCAGCAGAATAATGTGCTGAAGATGCTCCGGCTCCTCTGCTTTTTTAGGCTGCTTTTCGACTGGGACGCTGTCAAAACAAGAGGAGACAGGAGAGCGGAGGGTGAACAACTAGATATGCAAATCCAAACTGCTCTGTCATAAAGAAATGGAGCAGAGTGAAGCCAGGAAGCGTTTATGCGCCGTTGTTTCCTCGCTGAGCTGTGTATGTTGCTCTAATGAGTAACTGACTAAGGGCTGGGCAACACAGAGCAAAAACCATACCTCAGTATTCTCTGCAAAGTGGGCTAAATGTCATCTCTAAGTCAAAGCCACATGTGAGATGTCACAAGCACTTTTATTAAAAACAAACACACAGGGGGTGATCTTCATTTGTCACATGATCTCCTGTTTCACACATTACATCATTGCGTACAGAACAGCTCTAGTAACGGTGTAAACAGAAAACTACAGGCTTCACATTATGGGTTGATGTGGTTCTGGTCGGGACTGCATTGAGGTGCATTTATTGTGATTCTTAAAAATATCTGCATTAACCCTTTAGCCACCAGAGATTTTTTGTTTGTCAATTTTGATATCAAGATTTCAAAAAGCTGTTTCATTCAGTTATGTTGCAATATTGTGACTTGACCTACAAGTAACTGAATGGTTTAGGTCCAGAATACATGAATGAGATGTTAAGAGAATATAAACCCAGTAGGGCTCTGAGGTCAGCTGATCCAGGTACCATAGTCCCGACCAGAGTTCAGACTAAACCTGGTGAAGCAGCTTTTAGCTGTTCTGATGCACACAACTGGAACAAACTACCAACTGGGGCTGGGCGATATGAGCCAAAAATCATATCTCGATATTTTTTGCAGAATACACGATATATATCTCGATATATTATTTTTCCATGAAGTAATACCAAAAAGACAGTTCTAGGTCAAATTCACAGGTACCAGCTGCAATATAGGCACTTTTTATTGATTGAAAGCAGCACAATATCACCACGTACATAAAAAACATTAAATAAATAAATAAGGGCAAATGAAATTAAATCATTCCACAACAAATTATGTGGAAATTAATGTTCTTTTACAACATGGAAAAATGTACATGGCTATGCAGACATAATTTTCAGAAAACTCTGCGTTCACAGGGCCCTGTAAATCTATACTGTCCAGAGCATGCCAGGCCTGTAGATGGCAGTGTAGTGATACAATCCAGTACCTTTAACCAATCAGAATTCTACACGAAATGTTACTTCCAATTTAACACACAGTACTACATATTACTCTGCGAGGTTACTGACTACTGTAATGCTCTGACAATACATCAAGCGGTGCAGCTTTGTAGCTTACCAAAGTTGTACTAAAAGATTTTGACAGATTTTTGAGCGCCGTGTACCACATAAAATCAGTCGGTAAACAAAACCAGAATTAATGCAAAGGGCACACCAGATTAAAAGACGCACTGTCGATTTTTGAGAAAATTAAAGGATTTTAAGTGCGCCTTATAGTCTGAAAAATATGGTAATAACCCCCATGTCACTGAAAGTATATGTCCAGATTCTTGCCAACATATAGGCCTATCCCTCATTTCTGTCCTGCCTAAATGTAAATAAAGGTAAACATTCAGATGGTTTCACTGACGTAAGTGAACTGCTAGTGTTCACAGACATCTGGCCTGCTTTGACCATGCAGTAATCCTGGTTTTCCATAGATGCCTTGTTGAAACACAGGTATAAACACAACTGTAGGACTCTTTTATGTTACGAGGTGTTAAAATATTTTCAGTTCAATATGAAACTGTGGCAGGACAAATTAGACCACAAGAGAGTGGAGATGCAAACACTGGCACAGCTTAGCCGAACAAAGCAGTTATGTAACGCAAGATCAAACTACATTACTACAAACGGTACCGTCGCATTCTGTTGAAAATATATTGAAACACCTTAAACCCCAGTCCTACTCTGATGGGCTTATTAGCATGCTGTTATCCAATGGTGTGAGCCACACTGAATGACAATAGGTAAGATCTTGACAGAGTGATGAGCTGGCATTAGGAATGGTTTTGTTGACAAGGCCTGGCAGAAGCACTGATCAGAGAAATAACAGGCTCTGTGACTTCATCAGTCACACACAGCGACACTTCAGAGCATGCTCAGATCTGATTGCAAATTGCCTCTCATACCACAACCATGGAGCAGGGCCTAAATCAGACACTGAGCTTTTATAAATAGTGACAAGTTGGAAGTTGCATGCTCCTCCTCTTCTTCTTTTGCCCTGCCATGCCTCCTCAAACCTGATTGGCCTATGAGCCTCCATTTTGAAAGCTTGCTTACATTTCCCTGCCATGTTTCAGCTGGCAGGTGAGTGACTGAAGCAGCCTGGACGTGCATGAGGGGAGGGAGGTGGTGGGAGGACCCCCAGGACCCGGCAGAGCCTATACAAGGCTGCATTCCTCTCCACCCATTAGTTCCCCATGCTCACCCCTTGGCTTAAAGACCAAGAATGCGTTTGCAACTGAAGGCCAGCAAAGAAAAAACTGCATTATGTCATGTCTTTTGGCATCTGGACATTGTCCTCCTGACCTTAAATGAATACCCTCCGAACACTTGTCACAAACAGTGTTCTGATGACAAAAAATATAAAATGATTTCTCGCAAAAACCACCCACAGCACAATTTATTCATTAGACAACAAACTTCTGATATTCTGCTCAAATACCAATTAGCTTTAATTCAACCCAGCAAATTATTGTCCAACAAAATGTAATATCTTAATGCCAAAAAAAAAAAACACAGCACAAGCCTGTTAACATGGAGCCAGTCACTGTGTTACTCAATTTCACATGACTTTCAGATGACTTTAAAATTATGTTTTCCAGCTTGACATATTCAGGTTCATATTCAGTTAAAGACGCCTTAAATACAGAACATTTTCTTATGTCATCTGTTAATAGTCCCTAGTTTAACTGATCTATCAACAAATACATAGCATTGGAAGACTTGGTGAGTATTAAAAGTACCTTTATGACCTGCGTTGAACTGCTGATATCACATATGTTTGATATTTTATAAAGGCAACTACCTTGGGTTGATTTTTGATAGAAATAATGAATCATCGTAGCTTTTATTATTAAAAAACAGTCCTGTTTTAATAATAATAATAATCTAAAGAGGTGAAGTTTTCCCCTATTTACACTGACAATTGGACACACAGGTAAAAGAAAAATCCCTAAAATAGACCTTCTCTTCACTTCCCAATGCTCAAAACAAAAGCGGCAGACTGCATTAGCAGAGAAGAAGAATAAAAAAGAATGCTGGAGAAATGCCTGATGTTGCCCAATGTTTCCAGAGAATAAAACTGCCACCAACTGACCTAGTTCACCGGAAAATACCAAACTTCACATAACACTGCAACAACCACCAAATACCAGAGTAATAAAGTCATTTAGAGATTTGTTTGTAGATAATGCTGCAGCATTACATTACTCACATACTTGTGTATTTCCCCAAAAGGCAAATTAACCATGTTGTTCTCTGTGCTGTAATCGCTTGAGAGCAACATTGCAAGATGATGGCTTCTGTCATATTAAGCCTAAAAATAACCTAATCAGCATGTTTCCTTTTCGTTTAACTGGGTTTCATCTTGTCATTTCAGTGCTACCATACTGTAAAACTAGAATGATGAAGCAGTTGTTTGTGGCTTCCTGTGACTCACCACCACCACCAGCTGTTTTATCGATTCAAGCACAAAGGCCTTCAGTAAACCCCAGGAAATCCCCACGCAAAGGGGGCAGAGTTGAATAAATCACTCACATCTGTCAGGCACAGTACATGAGGGGAGGAGGTGAAGGTATACAGAAGTCACGGTACATTCATCAATCTTTGCACATGACCTGCTGAACTGTTGCATCTGAACTGTTACGGTTCAGGCCAAATATAGATAGAATCGCACACCTACATGAGTGAAAAAGTTAACCAATACGGTAGACCCACAGCAATTAATTAGATGTCAGTTATAAAGTTAACCAGCAGCCATTTCAAGAATTGATTTACGGATTCATGGAGCAGTTACTGAAATTATGAACCTGTTAAACACTGGACCGTTTGTTTCTAGTCTGAGTCATTTCAACATAAGACAAAACAATGAACTGTGCCAATCGCAGCAGCTTCACTCAGACAAAACCCAAGTAAAGATCAGAAAAAATTATTAATCATTGCCTCATGGTGCAACCTTTATTTTTGCACTTTTTTAGCTCCTTCAGTGAGTTTTACTGGTAGACAAATAATAATAATACTGTTGCTGTTTATTGGCGCAAAGTTTGTCGCACTGGTCTTTTAAGGCGTTATCTCAGACTGGTAGCTTGTTTAAGATATTTGCCCATTTATGTGGTTGTTGTTTGAGTTATGTTCCATTTGTTGAGCTTTTGGATGACATTCTTCTAGTTAAATGGATGTATAGCGTGTGTTACTGCCACAAGTATTGCATGGCAAAACTATGGCATGTTTTAAGAGGTTAAAAAAAAGGAAAATAGTCTAAAGTTCTAGTTTCTCCCATTATTATTTTTTCTATTTTTTCCTTCCTGTATAGTAGTAAATGGCAAACCTTTTGGGTGTTGACCAAACAGAACAAATCAGAGAATATCGTCTTCAGTTTTGGGAAACAATGGCTGACATTTTTATGGGTTTTATAGACCAATCACCTGATCTATGAATTATGAAAATAATCCACAGATTACTGCAGCACTATAGTGAGAGGTTTAAAGGAGTTTAAATAAATAAAGCTGCAGGGTGGGTGTGCACTATTAATCGTGCTTGTATCAAAGTCTCTACTCACACCAGTCTGAGTTCTAATTTTTCCTTGTCAATTCTGCAGTTTTGACAGTGATGGAAACTATTTCGATAATTGACAGGACTGAGTTAACTACTCTGTACACTGGAAAACAGAGTGGTTTAAAACATGTCAAATAGAAGTTTTACCAGCAGATGTTACTTCACAATGAGGGACTTCCTGTTTAGATCACAGCATAGCCTACAATGATTTGTTTACATTTGTAGTGAACAGTGTGAGACGATGATCTTTCTCTGACACTATCTGAGTGTTGAACAATAGTTTGTTATGGAAAAACCTGCAGGTGTCCATCCTGTTGCGAAATTAGGGTGCTTTCACACAGCGTACTCCAGTCCGTACCGGACTCCAGTCTGTTCACACCTTTCCCACAGATGTCGTGTTCTCATGTGCGGTACTGCGGCCCGGGCCAGAGTACGAATGGGTGTTCCAGGGCCAAACAGTAGGTGGCGGTGTGGAGAGAATACTGTCGCTATCCAATAAAGGCGGAAGTCAGAAGAAAATAAACCCTTACCAATCTGTTAGTCTGTTTGAGGAAAAGAGAAGCAGAGCGACCTTTGTTGTCCCTGATATTTCACTGAGTGGTTCGGTTGATAATGTGAGCCTGTGCCGCATGGATCTGATGATTTTTAAAGAGAAAAAATAGGAGCACTGTCTATGCCTTCACGCCGATTTACAAGTTTCCGCTGGCGGAATAACGATAAGGTCACATCCAGACTCTGGCATGGTTGTGTTCACATGGCATCGTACCGCGCCAGAATACGGGTGGCCTGGATCCAGGACCACTTTCTGAAATGGACTCCAGCATGGTACTGGAGCACGGTACGGTTGTGTTCACATGGACCAGACTGGAGTACGCTGTGTGAAAGCGCCTTTAGTCTGACTGTCTGTGACAGTAATAATGCAATATAGTTCACTTCAAGACTTAGCTACAGGGTGTCCACAAAGTCTGTTTACATTTTAAAAATTTATTACAAAATCAATTTATGAGATATGTTAATCAGATTTTTTCTATGTATTCAATGGTTATCAAAGTTTTTAATCACATTGTGGGATCATGTTCAATGGTCCACTTGTCTTCATATCTACAGATGTGGCACAGCAACTGGATGACCTCCTATGAACCATCGTGTTCCAGGTAGATGGTGCACCACCACATTGAAGACTGCGTGTTTGGGGGTTCCTAAATCAAACATTTCCAGACCAATGGATTAGAAGGGATGGTCCAATTCCCTGGACACCTTGTACACCAGATATCACCCCCGACTTTATTTCTATGAGGTTATGTTAAAGATATCATGTAACGAACAAAAATATGGGACAACAATGGCCTGAAGCCAAAGATCACTGATGCCATTGACACTATTGATGTAGACTATGATACAGCAACATGGCAAGAAATCCAGTACCATCTTGACATACTAATGGGCCCATATATAGAGGTGTATTAAAGGAGTGATATTTAGCCTGGCTTGTTTTCAATAGAAAACATTAATTTTCCCACATTTCCCTGTGGTCTCCATAAACTGTAAATGCTCTGCTTGGGTCTGAATTCTTCATTTATTCAACTCCACAGGTC
>JAPTYQ010000010.1:30306886-30319617 GCA_029814465.1 Ostorhinchus cyanosoma
GGAACTGGAGAAATGTTGGTCTGAAGTCTGGACCTTATATGTGCAAATGTGGAGACGGAACTAGTTAGAGACACAACGAATGAAGAAGGAATTCAAACAGGTTGGAGAAATCCACTGGATTTATGCCCAATGAATCTAAAGATAGCTTTGCAGCACCTGGAAGGTTCAAATGCAAACTGTCTGAACTATTAGGGTCCAAATACACGAAGAAATGAACCACAGACTCATAAAAGTGGAGTTAGACTAATATTAGCCATTTAAATTAAAACCTTCAATATCTCCTTTAATTTTGAAACAATTTCCACAGATTTGCTTATTCATTTGTTTTTGCAATAAATTTGTTAAATTGTAAATAGTCTTTATGGACACTCTGTATAATACATAATCATTTGACAGAAAATATTCTCTGCGCTAAATGTGATTCTTATTAGCTCCAGCTCTTTTGAAGATGAGGCTGTCAACACGCGCAGACTTCCTACCAATCATCAGTTGGAGCCCTTTAGCCACTCTGACCAGGAAAAGCATCCAGAGGCTCAACCACCTCTCTCTCTCTATACAAGGAGTTTGTAGTTGTGTTCTCAGTCCATGGGTGGGATTGTGGTTGCACATCTTGTAATTGTGTACTTGCAGAGCTACCACTGAGCCCAGCACACTGACAAGCTTCATCACTCCCACACTGCCTGCTGGAAGCAGTGCAGTCTGTGGTGCACTGAGCATTTGTCTTGACACTCTGAGAAGTCTTTTGGCGGATGACAGTTCCACATGTCAATATGCAGTAAACACACTCATCTCATGCAGTTAAGTGATTTTACTTGTTGAATCTGTTGTGAAGGATTTAAGCCTCCCACTGAACCACACATTTGCATTCTAAAAAGGAAAGAGTTTGCTTTAAACAGTCTGATGTTGTGTAGTTGCTTGTAGAGGTAGCAAGCAACTTCTTGTCACTTAAAAGACAAACCATAAGTAAAGCAAAGCAAATATATTGGTATAACACCATTCATACACAAGGCAATTCAAAGTGCTTTACAAAGGCATAGAAACACATAAAATTACATAGGACAATAGCAGAATCAGGCACTGAACAAAAGGAAAGTGCAGAAAAGATGCTCCACTCCAGCAGAAAGTAGAGGAATGTTAACTTAAAACTCTGCAGGATGAAAACACGTTAAGTTTAGCTCTGCATCAAACTCTGGACATTTATGCATCATTAAGAGACACTGTCCTGAGAAACCTGACTCGGATTGTTTTATGGAACACCAATAAATGCAGTATAGTTATAGTTTAACTGAACCAGTAGACAGAGTGATGACATTGAACAGGGCACATGACCCCTGATCTGCTTTTCCCAAATTAAGGGTCAAGGACCCGTTCTTGTTATGACACTATCTACTGTCATAGTAGATTTACTACCACTTGGTGAGTAAATCTTAGAAAGCTTTCTACTAAAAGGTAAACTCTAAGACAGAGGTGTTCAATCCTGGTCCTCGAGAGCTACTATCCTGCATATTTTAGATGTTTCCCTCTTCCAGTCCACCTGACAGTCGTTATCAGGCTTCTGCAGAGCTTGATGATAGGCTTATCATTTGAATCAGGGGTGTTGAAAGAGGGATACTTCTAAAGAATGCAGGATAGTAGCTCTCGAGGACCAGGACTGGAAACAACTGGTCTAAGAACTTGTACGTTGTTTTGTGTTACTTCTCGGCATGCAGATCATATCTTCTCTGCCTACGTCAAAGTTGATGTCACTTTTAATTGTATATAATGCTTTACCTTTTTTTGTCCTGAGTTTTAAAAGTTTGGTAGCCCGTGATTTAGATTAAGATTAACATTCACAACGCCTATTTATTTAACATGAACTCCACAACTCAACATTATAAAAAGTAATCACGCCAGTAACTATTGTCAGTAAAAACAGTTATTTGTGTGTACCATTGCGCCCACTTTTTCTCCTACTTTAGCTGCACACATGCAGTACACTGACCTGACTTTGCTGGGATGAATAAAAATAGAAGCTTTAGCAACGAGGTCCCATAAACATGGCATATCACTGTCTTAACTGTAGTCACAGATGAGCTTCATATTATGACAAACATTAAGGGCAAATAAGGACTAAACTGTTGCCAGGAAGTTAGTGAAAAACAGTGGAAAAACATTAAACTACAATATTAGCCATCATAAATCAGTGTTACATCTTAATATGTAACTACGGTCATCTGATATTTTGTTTTCCAATTAATGCCCAATATAACTGAAAGAATGAAATACTGCTCATTGTCATCTTTGTAAGAAGTTATATTTGGCCTTGAGGGCAGCGGCGCCCTGGCCAACAGGACAGCCACTCTATATTTAGGCTGCTGCTTGGCAGTGTTCACACAGCAGACACATGTCATACGGCAGCGTGTGAAGAGAGCAAAGGTGGTCACTTTTTGTCCAGACTGTTTGGAGCCTGTTCAAGCACTTTAAGACTATCTGTTAAATTCTCAGGCTGCTTCTGGGAACAGGGACAGGCTGCACGGGGAGCTGAGCCACCACGTCAAAAGATCATATCACTAAAGTTTTAATCATAATTACAAACCACACATTGGATGGACATCTTTTTCTTCTCAATTTTCTAGTGTACTGTAAAATACAGGCTGACTACGACAGCTGACAATGTCCGTCTACACACATGTAAAAACAATATTTCATCATAGATTGCGCTTTCTACTACAGATTATTATTTTATTAGAATTATGATTAATACCTGGATTTAGTGGAATATGAGTACATGAGAGGTGTAAATATTGTTCTTTAAAAAGGATATTTGAAAGGTGATATCCCAGCATAGAGTTTCTGCTTCTGACACTTAATTGGACCTGTCTCCAAAAGTCTTGTGTCAATACTCACCACAAAGGGTATCACAGGACTGGAAAAATTATGTGCGGCTTGGCATATCATATTGTTTGAAGTCACTTTTTATAGGTTTTCAAACACTTTCACCTCTTCTGTTTTTGCTACTTGGTTATGCTTTGTCAACTTTCCGAACGCCTCACTAAGTGACCGCTGTTCACCCATTGAACTGCTGCTAGTCATGCAACAACTAAAGGTACAGTGTTTATATGTGAATCATGTTGAGTCATCGGACTCCTCAGTACTATGGCTGTATGATGTGGTGAAGAAAGTCATGTTGGGATTATTGTGTGTGTGATTTCACTTGGAGCCTGAGACCTACTTGGCTATCAAGGAAAACGCTCACGAACACAAATTGCTTGTTCAGAAAGGTCAGAACAAATGGACGAACTGAAATAAACCAAACACAAATATAGTGACCTCCTTTTTGGCATGAATGTTTCCTTATTTTGTATTCATTTCTTCTCAGTGTTGCTAAATCTGGGTGGGTCCTTTCTGTGTGGAGTTTGAATGTTCTCCCTGTATCTGCTTGAGTTCTCTGGCTCCTCCCACCATCCATGCACTGATAGGTTACTCGGTTGTCACAGTCAAAGGTGTAAATGTGACCGTGATTTATTGTTTGTGTCTATATGTCAGCCCTGCGATGAACTAGCAACATGTCCAGGGTGAACCCCGCCTTCGCCCATAAGTCGCTGGGATAGGCTCCAGTGACCCCAGTGACCCTAGTGAGGATAAAGCGGGTTCATATAATGAATGAATGAATGTCACTAAATCTAGGGGTCATTCCTTCTACTTCTGCAACTAAATCGACTTAAATCCACTTGAATCAGGACCTTAGAGTTTCAGCCCTTTGTGATTATATGGAGGGTAGGCACGTGACGTCACAGTAGCGGAAGTCACCGCAGTTACACCCACTGAGGGAGATGAGTGGCAGCACTGGCTTCAATACCGTCTAAATTTAAGAACAATATTAAATAAAAATGGGGAAGAGTTGTTGTGCGATTGATTGTATGAACAGGTTTGAAAATCATACGGAGCTATCGTTTTACAGACACCGAAAGACAAAGAAAAGAGAAGCAGATGGATCCACAAATCAAGGTAATGAAAGCTGGACTTGTGGATCCATCTGCTTCTCTTTTTGTCTCAGGTAACAGAAATTTATGCTGTGTTTTTGGGTAAAATCATACCTTAAATTACGTATTGCTTTGGCTAACATTACTTCTTAGTAAAGCTCTTGTTAGCATTTTATATGGTTTTTGTCTTCATTTGTGTTTATGTACCTTGTGCTCTACATGATTTGTAAACTAACTTAAATTGAGGCTAATCTAGTTTTTGAGATACGGGGGTACTAGAGCACAAAGCTATGACAGCCTACGAGGACCACATGAGAAAATAAAAACACATACACTACGAGAATAAAGTCATAAATAAAATATTAAGATAAAACCCGTAATTTTATGAGAATAAAGTACTGCTCGTAGTATCTGTGTTGTATAAAGTATTTGATATTAATTATCCTTAACTCAATTCAATTTTATTTGTAGAGCCCTATATCACAACATAGTTATCTCACAGGGCTTTACAGAGTTAATTGGATGTTAACAAACAACAGTCAATTAAACTAAATATCCTAAATAAAAATATCCTCAGTACCAGTAGATCCTGCATATGTTCACTGGGTCAGTCCACTGTCTACTGTAGATGGACTTTGGATCAGCTGGTTCTGCTCTAGTTTTGGACCCTGGTTGTCAGTGATGATTAAACCATGTATATTTGTTTGTTTCAGGTAAAGGAGCCATGATCCCCTGCACCCTGGATGGCAGGATATGTGATTTCGGGTCACATGTCGATGTTTATGGACCACTTGTTCTTTGCTAGCTTGTACAGATCAATGTCGAATCCAGTTGTCCTTAATTTCATTTAATTTTCCACATTTTTCCAGGTCTCGCCGAGTTTACTACTACACTCTGTCATGTTGATCGAGGTTTTTGCCACTCAGTCCGACTTAGAGGGGTGTGGCCTAGGGGGGAAGTGACGTAAATGCATACCCTCTATAACTGCACAGGATGATATTGAGATTTGGATGTGATTCACTGTCCAGCCCTAATCAGTAGGGGTGTATATTTCACTACTGTGAATATTGTGTGGGTCTGCATCATTAAGTGCTCCTTGAATTTATTATGTGAAACTTGGAAACAGGAGGGGGATGACATAAAATAAACCAATCTCTATATTTCACTGAAGGCAGAGATTGTTTATCATATGCTAATGATAAGGACAAATCCCATCTGTGTTTTATTTTTGGGCATAGAGCGAAGAAACCCACTGTGCAGTTTGACTGTGACTGAATACACAGATGTATCTGTAAACCCAGAACATCTTCCCTCTATGCTCTGCCTCTAGGAAATAGAGCCGATGGTCCCACAATTCATTAAGAGAAAAAACAATAACAGTACTGATCTACTTCTTCATCTACTGTGTCAGTCACACAGACGACTCCTAGTAAAGGGCAAATGGGGTGATTTCCAAGAAGCAGCCAAAAACACCACTGTTCATTGTGTGAGCTGTCACTCAAACGGGACACTTACACACCAGGTTCACTAATCCTACGGTTTTACGAGAAGCATTACCTTTATCCAACATATGCACAAATATTAGAAAGGGTACAAAAATATGAACGCATTTCCTAAAACCTCGGCATGTGTAGAGCCTTTAAATAGCACTAAACAATAAATCTTATCCACATGATAAGAATACAAAACAAATATGACTCTGCCTAATGTCAGATACACAAGCATAATGGCACAGTAAGAACTTACAAGCATTTTACAGACAAAGTCAAGTGACTCAATTTATTTTTTTGACAATCAGTCGGAATGTTTTCCAGTGAACAAACCACTTAATAGAATAATCATTTCAGTACTAATCATTTCCAGCTACTCCAACTCACTTCCCAGCACAATGACGATTCCATCCACCAAAGTTAGAACACTGAATGTAATTAAGCCTAGGAAAGAAAAAGTCAAATGACTATGTTAGTAAAGTCTGAATCACTGCAGCGTAATCTCTATAATCTGCTTGCTTCTTTCAAGCAGATTGTAATCTGTGTAATCTTCTCGCTGCTTGCTTTGCTGCTTGAGAGATGAATAAAAGAACCTGAAAAGAAATTAATATGGGGGTAAAGGTATGCGAGTTTATCCTGAACCACTATATACAGGTGCTGTGGTTTTATGCAGGCAGAATATGTGACAGTCCCTCCGTGCAAAGTCTGATAAACCACCCAAAAGCCTTCAACTGTAAGCCATTAGCAAGTTAGCAATATGGCACGCTAAGCTTAGCTCAAGCTGATTGACATCTGACAGGGCTGTCATGATATGGAGTGCAAGTGACACACAGGAGGTTGAACACCCTCTTGCTTCTTTCCGATTAGCAGTGCGGGAAAATTTCAGGTTCCCCAAGAACTACAACATCAATGGAGTGTGAGCTGTGGATCAGCCAAGGATGGTATCGGAGGATTTAGGGTATGTGTACAGAAACACATGGAGAACACACGTTAACTGTTTTACTGCTACACCAGCTACCTCAGGGCAGATTACACAACTCTAAGGTGAACTGTAACTTGTTCTACTTTCTGTTGAACATAAATTAAGTCATCTATGTTTATGATTATGATTTTCTGTTGCTTATTTGTTGAATTATGATGTCCAAAAAAAATTGTGACCCAAACCATGATTTTGTGTATTACTAAAACACTAGAAATGAATGGAATCTACATATTCTTTAATCACTATTACAACACAGGTTAACCCCTGCCTGCAGTGATAGTTTCCCTATAGGAACATTTTATTTATACAAAATACATGGACATAACTTAGGGATACCATTTTATCCTCAGAGGCAAATGTATTGTTGTGCTTAGAAGGCCGGAGTTCTCACATTACAAATGGTCTGACAAGTGAGGTTTGAGCTGTGATACTGTTACGCACCCCGTGGGTCTGGGTGACCCGGAAACTGTCAAAGTAGCCTGAGGAATGGCAATGAATGGAGTCTAGAAGGAAGAGTCCTGACCTCCACTGTCAAGCATGTTAAGGAGTGACTACAGAAATAAAGAGCAATGACACATGTGAGTGAAGAAGAAGGTGCATTCATCTTATCACCTGTCATTTTGGAAAGTCTCTTTGTATCTGTGGTAACTATCACATATATACAACCACAACAGACAGACGTTTAACAACAAAATGCTTCTCAACACCACCAGCGATTAAGAATAGAGTCCAACAAAATCCAAGTAACAAACACCTCACAACAGCAATTATAACCAAAAGTCGACTGACTGTGTCTGAGATAGTGATCAATTAATGCTAGTGCTTAAAATAGAAAATGGACACACAGCATACTTAAGCAGTGACTTTAAATAACTTACAGGCAGGAAAAGAAAAGAGCTATACGTTTTTATCATTTAAGATAAGCAACCTCGCTTGATAAGCACAAAGGCAAAACAAGGTAAACTGCAAACCTCCAAATCAGTGTTACTGCCAGTGACCTTTACATGCTTCAGCAGTTTATTGGTCCTGAAGAACTTTTTGCTCCTACTTCAGACCAAACCACCACGAACTTTTAAGCATCTGGTGGTTGACCTGTCAAGCATTGTGCACACATAAGACGAGACAGATACGCAAAAATCTAATGCACGACTTGTAAAGAATAAAATATGTTGCACATCTGGGTGTGACAACTTCACAATAAACGTATTAAAGTGAATCTGGTTGAATTCGTAGGTGCAGTGGTGAGCTCCTACTACTAAACGCGCAGCAAACAAATGTAAAGGTACTCCACTAACTTGTTCAGGACAAGGCCGCCCATATAAACTTGTTGCACATAAGAGTTGATTACCTAACAGCTATTGCTTTTCCTAGGCTAAAAAAATCATCACACAGTTAATTGCTGTATTTTACTAGATAGCTAGCAAGTGTGAGCTAAACGCTAACGTCAGTAGAGAAAAGTAGTTAGCCGGCTAGCACTAGCTACAAATAGTTCACTATCAATAATTGACTCTTCCTTACCTTTTTCCTGGTTAAAGGAAATAATTTCCTCCTCCTTGGGGTTGGAAACCTGGGTTATTATGGACATGTGGTCCATTTAGACGGGTGGTTATTCCTTTTTTCCGTCCCACAATGTATTCCTGCTAGCGCGCTTTCTTCGTTCGCTAGCTAGTGTTAGCTAGCTGTTTTAAGATGTAGATGACCAGCTAGCCCACGAAGCCAGGCAACTGTCCGAGGCAAAGTGTTGTGGCAGCGGTGGTAGCCAGCCAGCTAGCACGGTGGTGAATGGAAGCCAGATAGTGGCTGTCATTTATGGCTCTCCGCAAAATATCATCGCTGCAAACTATTTTTATGAGCAACAACGACAGTGTATGAGGCTAAAAACAAAAAAACCGACGCTGAATCGCGTTGTAGCTAAAGTTAGCAGGTAGCCTTGGTTAGCGAGTTAGCCGTAAAGCTCCGACCATCCAACATATGAGGCCGTGTCTGAAACTACGCTGGAAACACTCGAAGCCAGTCGGACAGTTGCTCTGGTCCAAAACATGCAGGTTACACCGCGTCCACAGTCTCTAACTCTTGGAGTTCATGTCCTGTGTCGCTACATTCCCCGTGCAACATGGAGGCTTTATGTATTTGGAGTTGCATCTGAAGCGGGGGCTCTCGGAGTGGGAGGGGGCGGTTTGTTTTGTCATGTATTCTTTCAGTCAGGCAACAGAAACTCCCGCACTACATTGCTCAAGCCATGCAGCTGCTGGACGCGGCTTTCTCAAGCTTCCTCTGCTCTATAATTACTGTTGCGCACAAATTACAGCTCTGTAGTATCAACATAAAAAGAACATTTAAACATAACACACTTTAGGTGGTGAAAAATAACTCCATACGGCCCCAGGAGCTCCACAGACATGTTCAACAATCCAAGCAAAGACTTAAAGTTACAGATATGTGCGTAATTTCCACCTCAGCGCTTAACTTTAAAAGGCCTAGAGCGCCACCTAGTGTCAGCTGTTCGAAAAGCATCACACGTCCCTGATGCTGAACTGCAGCACAAACTTCACATCCTTCACATGCATATTAGCGTCAAATGAGTTACTTAATAGTCTGATGTGTGCGTGGGACACTCGAAGAAACACGCACAAAAGCACATCTAATCTCTGAATGTGTATGATTGTAAATAGTGTTAGGATGGAAAATAGGACAAAAAACTAATATAAAAATCACTTAATCTGACAAACAACAAAACATCTGGTTAATATGTATTTATGAGCAAAGCAAAACATAAATGGATAATTCAACACATGACTCTTGTTTCTTATTTTCAGATTTTTACACCCTCTGTTTAATAAACTCTATTTTCATTTACATACATATAGACTATTTGTGCTGCTGCTGCTTTCCTCCATATTTTCACCAGTGTTTCTGACTGTATTGTTTATTTTCAGATTTTTATACTTTCTGTTCAATAAACTATTTTCATTTACAGACTCTATTAGTTCCGCTGCTGCCAGATTTTTACACTTTCTATC
Organism: Ostorhinchus cyanosoma; assembly: GCA_029814465.1. Classification (NCBI taxonomy): domain Eukaryota; kingdom Metazoa; phylum Chordata; class Actinopteri; order Kurtiformes; family Apogonidae; genus Ostorhinchus; species Ostorhinchus cyanosoma. Next base: position 30,316,341 of record JAPTYQ010000010.1, read on the forward strand.
CAATAAACTCTATTTTAATGAACATAATATAGACTCTATTAGTGCTGCTGCTGCTTTCCTCCATATTTTTTTTTACCAGTGTTTCGGACTCTATTTATAATTTTCTGATTTTTACACCTTCCATCCAATAAACTCTATTTTCATTTACATACATACAGACTCTATTTGTGCTGCTGCTGCTTTCCTTCATATTTTCACCAGTGTTTCTGACTCTATTTATTTATAATTTTCTGATTTTTACACCTTCTATTCAATAAACTCTATTTTCATTTACATACATATAGACTATTAGTGCTGCTGCTGCTTTCCTTCATATTTTCACCAGTGTTTCTGACTCTATTTATTTATAATTTTCAGATTTTTACACCTTCTATTCAATAAACTCTATTTTCATTTACATACATATAGACTCTATTAGTGCTGCTGCTGGTTTCCTCCATGTTTTTTTACCAGTGTTTCGGACTCTATTTATTTATAATTTTCAGATTTTTACACCTTCTATCCAATAAACTCTATTTTCATTTACATACATATAGACTCTATTTGTGCTGCTGCTGCTTTCCTCCATGTTTTCACCAGTGTTTCTGAGTCCATTTGCGCTCCAGTAAGGTCTGGTGTATGCGCTGCGGACCACCCCTCACTGCGGTGCAGTAGTGAAGGATAAATATATCCCCCTCCTCCTCCTCCTCCTCCTTCTCCTCCTCCTCCTCCTCCTTTCGTTGAGTCCGCATCATCCTAACTGGCCGAGGCTGGAGATCAGGCAGCGGCAGCGGCAAGCCCCCCAAAGACGGATGAAGTAGAAAACCCACTGTAGCCACCGCCACCCCTCTTTTTCTTTTATTTTATCATTTGAAGACCCTGCCAACATCATCTTAACAGTGTGAAGCGGATACAAGGTTAGTAACAATGAGTCTTTTTTTATTCTACAGAAGCATAGTAACCATAAAAGTCCATGAAAGACTTGTGTGTGTGTGTGCGTGTGTGTGTGTGTGTGTGTGCGTGCGTGTGTGCGTGCGTGCGTGCGTGCGTGTGTGTGTGTGTGTGTGTGTGTGAGCATGAAATTTGCATGCAGGGCGCTTTGCTGGGGTCCTTAACCATGGTTACATCTTGGCAGGAGGGGTACATGGGACTTAGTGGTGCAGTAACTTGAACTTCAACTCAGACCCACACACACACACAAACAAACACACACAACATAGCGTGCTGGTTTGTCTGCAAAGTAACTGTCGTGCCTCAAAGTGTGTTTTGAATCTGTGCACCATTCTCGGTCTAATTATTCGGTGAAGTGAGTCCCTGTCAGATCACATAGCACTGCAGCTGTACAACAGGACCAACTGCTTGGCTATAATAGGAAGGAGAGGTAGGGTTGCGCAGCTGACGCGGCTGATTCAGTGCAGGACTATTTCAGTCTGCGCCCTGTCCATCCTGTAGGATTATGGGTCAAATGGCACTGCTCTGGTATGTGACAGCATCAGTAAGATCATTCATGGTGATGCATTGAATAGATTGAATCAATCAGCATTTATTATTTCATTTTGGAGTATAAAGCTTTAATTTGGCTGCAAGTTTACACAAATTCCAAGACATGACAACATACAGTAATTTACAGCATAAACAGTTGCAGTTTGTCTGTTTGTGGTTGAGCTCTCAATGTTTCCTGTCAAGATAAATAATCATGTGTCAGCGTTTTCTCCAAAACAAGCAAAACAATAGCCAAAGACTAAAACCTCCTACCTGAAAAACTGAAAAATATCTTGTTGTTTTCTTACAGAATGCTATTTGTATTAAGTAATATTGTCCAAAAACAGTGTATTATTTATTGGATTTCATTACCAAGTAACATCATGCCAGAAAGTGTATGTGACTGATCTTTCTATGTACAGATTCACCATGGGGATCAAGGCTGCCCTCCCCAAATATGAGCTGTATCTCTACACGGCAGTGCTCGGTGTAGCCTTGATATGGGCAGGCAGCTGGATATTTGAAGCTTCAAGTGGTGAGTGCATGACATGTCTACAAATATCTAACATCCATACATACTGCTCATGCGCACTCACGTTGTTTGAAACTCACTGACACAAAGCTGGAGTAGGTTTGTGTGGACATGTGTTGAAAATCAGATTATATCTAGTGAAGTCAGAGCCAAATAATAACTTTATTTATTTATATAGTGCATTTTAAAGAATTACAAAGTGCTTTACGGTTACTGTGTTTATTGTAAATAGGCTCGCCATCTTTGGTGTTTGATATTCTTATACCTGTATATATGTATCTACAATTAAAACTCCCTATTTTATAGATATTTAAATTTTTTTTATTTGATTGTATAACTGTTTGACACTCAAGAAATGTGAAACTAACAAGTATGTTGTGGAGTTTGTTCGTGTATACAGTAATAAAGACTTTGAACCTTCAAGTTAAATGATTGAATACGAAAGAAAACAAGGTTGAGAACTGTGAAATATATAGACAAAATCAAATAAGTGCCTTCAAGTAATGCCATAAATGAGGAAAAAACACAAAAAACTTACATCATAATGAAACGATTGAATAAATAAAGAATATAAGGTTGAGAGCTATGAAATATCAAGATAAAACTAGAGAAATGCTTACAAGTAGTACCATAAATTATGAAAAAGACACTTATAGCATCATAAAATAACATCTTTCTTATATTTATGCCAACCTTACTGTGATTAACACCTGAAATCTGAGTAAATCTTAAAATTAAAGTCACTTGACATGTGGAATAAATCTCAAACAGGACCTTTCCCTTAAGGACTTCCTGTCTGTTCCTATTAATATAAATATAATTTGATGATGATCTAATTATTTTTATAATGGATATATTTAAGGAAGATGACACACTGAGCCAAAAAGTGAAAAACTGTGGAAAAATGCCAAATGTTTCTGTGAACATTTCTATGGACTGTGTCCAGATGTTATGAACGGACTGAGTGTGTCCACATGTTATGTCTGCATGTTATGAACGGACTGAGTGTGTCTGCATGTTATGAAAGGACTGAGTGTGTCCGCATGTTATGAAAGGACTGAGTGTGTCCGCATGTTATGAACGGACTGAGTGTGTCTGCATGTTATGTCCGCATGTTATGAATGGACTGAGTGTGTCCACATGTTATGAACGGACTGAGTGTGTCTGCATGTTATGAACAGACTGAGTGTGTCCACGTGTTATGTCCACATGTTATGAATGGACTGAGTGTGTCCGCATATTATGAACGGACTGAGTGTGTCCACATGTTATGAACAGACTGAG
>JAPTYQ010000010.1:30355703-30375767 GCA_029814465.1 Ostorhinchus cyanosoma
CTATCTATCTATCTATCTATCTATCTATCTATCTATCTATCTATCTATCTATCTATCTATCTATCTATCTATCAACCAAATAAATATATAACATTGGTGTCCTCAGTAACAGCAAAAGCCCTGGTTGACCACTGAGGACAACTAAAGTGGATGAATGAAGAATTCTTGTTGGAGAAGAAAAAACCCTCTTACAACATCTATTCATCCAAGCCCAGAAGAAACTCAAGGAGGAGGGAGTCATTCTAAAAGTCTACAATCAAGAGATGCCTTCATGAATGTAAATACAGAGGGTTAACAAAAGGGTGCAGAACACTGGGGACACAACAACAGAAATGACACATCAGGGGTAGACAGAAAAAATGGAAAATAAAAAGAAAAAAGGTTCCCCGGGTCTGGAAAAAGACAGATGAAACCATAATGATGGTCAAGGAAATGTCTGGACAGGGAAGGTCCTCCATGTTGGATCGGTGTTATGGCATACAGTAGGACCTGGGTCACTGGTGTTTATTGATGACGTGTTGCTGATAGAAGTAACAGGACATTACTACAAAAACACATAGGATTACAACCCAAAGCTTACTGCAAAAGCAACACAAGGGTTTTAGAAGGTCAAGAAATGGACTGTTGTTAGTTGATCTCAACCCAGCATAACAACTTTTCGCTTCCTGATGACTAAACTGAGGGCAAAAAGACCCACAGACACCAGCAACAGGCACTTGCAGTAAAGGTTTGGCAAAGAATCTCCAGGAGGACAAACATTTGGTGATATCCATGGATTCCAGAGTTTAGATTTTTTTTTTTTTTTTTTAACCAAGCATTAAAAACACATTCGTAATGATCCTGGTGCTTTTGAGGCTCTGAAAATAATCACATCCTGATTAGTCCATTTATGATCCACTGTGGTGGTCTTACTGAGGCAACATTTCAGAATATGTGTGACTATCCTTATACTTATGGACCTGATTGTATGTAGTTGAGTAAAAAGTGCAATATTTGCTTCTGTGTTATTATGAAATAACAAGAGGGAGATAATTATTGAGGTGCTATGCGCCACAAGAAGGAAAGAGGGCTAACTAATATGAAATGGATGTATAAAGATGCACAAAAGGAAAATACGCAATAAAGTACCTCTACTGGAATGAAACTACTACTCATCACAGTGAATAGTCTGGAAACCTGAGGAGATATCTGAATCAGAATACTTTATTAATCCCAGGGGATTTTTTTTGTTACGGTTGCTCCATTCAAGTATAATTTTAAAAAAGTAGCAAGAGAGAAATTATCAATACAATAAAAAAGAGGGGGAAAAAAAAACCATGAAACAGGCTGCATGACGGCAACGCATGCGCACTATGTACTGTATGCTGCTAAACAAGTCAAAACATTAAAAATGTAAAATTAATGCTACCTCTATCGATGGTTTGGAGATCGAAACTTGAAGATGAAACATTTTCCACAACATTCAGTTGGCATTATTCAGTTAAATCATTTTTCATTACGCTGCCGCCATCTAGTGGTCACATGCACGCGTAAACCACTACTTTAATCCTATTGGTTGATTCCATGTCATGTGACGCAACATGCGCAAATGCGGATGTTCACCAAGGTTTGTTTTCGATTGTAAGAGCAAACAGTACATGTGTCCTTGTACAGCCTTCGTGCGTGTCGAGTAAGTTTAATTTGTCTTCTTTATCCAAAAATATCCTTCAGAAATATTCAACATTTTATTGAATATGCCAATAAAATATTGACTTTGTGTTCATTGTTTTCGTAGGTAACAATGAGTGACTTTCCTGTAGGTTTGTTTTTGTGTGGTGTTGGCTCCAGTTTCGCTTTCTCTAGCCTGTTCTACCACTTATACCAAGAAAAGAAAAATGAGTTGAAAAAGCTAATGGTATGTCCTGTAAATCAATATGAATATGAGCTTTAACGTAGCAGAAGAAAATCTGACAGTTTTCTGTTCCCATTCCAGGAAATACCCATATTCAGGCCAGACCAGCACCTGTTCCGGGTCCTGAAGGCCACTCCTCACCACAGGCTTCAATACGTGGCTGTAGAAGGTAAAACGTGTCCACAGATGGTTTGAAAAGCTGCACTGATGATAGGGATTCTACACATATGTAAAGAACAGTCTGGGATTCTTGGGTTTTATACTAATTAGACAGTTCTGTAAAAACAAAACAAAATAAGTCCTCTTCTTATTCTGTAACACAAGAGAGCCGAGGTTAAACTGGAGTCAAATCCTTGTTTGCATGCATAAAGTTGACCAATAAAGCTGATTCTGATTCTGTTACAAGGTCTGGTCCAGGCAGACCAGGAGCCTCTGGCCAGCCAGTTTGTCCCACGATGCTTTGGGGTCATCCAGAAGATTGCAGTGGAGGAGCACTGGCAGTACTGGAATTCCATCACCAGGACATGGTAAATAAGTCACATGACGACACAAATGTGTGTACAAGTGCTTCTCAGAAACTGGAATAATGTGGAAACAGTTTAGCTGTGTTATTCAAAGCCAGTGCACCCCTTGAGTTTTGGTCGACATACTGACTCATGTGTGGTACATTAAAACAGAACATTTCTAAGATTACAACCAAATATGTAAATTAAGATAGCACAAGTAGTTCTTCTGGTTTGTGGAGGAAACAGGTTTTTTTTTTGTAACTACCTGTTGCTACAGTCATGGCAAAGTCAATATTTATATTACAATATTTGGTCCAAAATCTCTCAAACCACAAGCCTTTCGGTTTTATTCCTCTAACAGGAACTCCAGGACAACAAACAGGAAGGAGACCAACAACTCTGTGCCCTTCAGCCTGGTCAGCCCTGGGCTTTACTTCACAGACCTGTACGTGAAGGTTCAGAACCCTCTGGAGGCCTCCGGCTACTTCCTGGAGAGGGTCCACCGCCGAGTGAGGAACGCTGAGGAGGGTTTGGTGAATGTGGTGGTGCAGGGCCTCAGTGGGGAGAAGCCCGTGGCCAAGGAGGAGACAGAGGAGATGCTCAAAGTGGGGAGTCCTCTGATTGGGTTTGGGGAGGTGATCCTGGAGGGGGGTCAGGTGATGAGGCTGCAGGCTCCTCAGGACGGACGCAAGTTCATCCTGGTACCGTCAGACTACAGGAGCTTCATGGACCGACACGAAAACACAGCAGTCGTGTGGAAAACACTGAGCGCGCTTACAGGCATCACAGGGACGACTCTGCTCGCTGCCATCGTTTATAACTTGGTCAAAGGAAAACAGGACGATAAATCCAGATAAGGGTTCTCGCTGACTGTCCCCCGAGGCCGCTGTAGACCTGCAGGATCTGTCTCTGGAGGTCTACAGCTGCCTCGGGGACTGGTCAGCGTGTCATATTGAGTATGGGGATGTTTATCCATTTAAAAAGCTGCTGAGGCCGTTGACACATGCTTTCACTGACGTTTTTCATACTCTATTAAATTCAGAGATGGACTGATTGTGGGTTTTTTAAAGGATGATGTTCTCCTGAAGGCTGGGGGATAAGAGTCTCAGAGCTTTTCTAAAAAAAAACCCACCATCTTCACAAAAATGTATCTGTAGCATTATGCTGTTTCCAATTAAGTTAATTGACTGTAAAAAAGCCAAAACTTGTACTTTCCTGGGCCTCAGGGTGGTAGATAATTCTAAGATCCAATAAATCCACCCAAGAATTTCACACTAAACAGGTATTTTGTACATCTGAAGTTAACAGTCTTTGATTTGATTTAGAAGTTGAAAACCACAGAACTGAACATTTAGGTCAAAATATCAAATACCAAAAAAAATAACTAATACATCTGGACCACTTAACATCAAGCTGCTTTTAAAAAATCCAGATGAGAGCTGAGTTGTTCCCTTCTCATCAGTAAATATCACTTCAGATAAAGCCAGTACCAGATATTGGCCACAATTCAAGGGTCAAGTTCTGGCGGTAGTTTGTTAAACATTCCATCTGTGCTGATAAATGCCAGGTTTCAGCTGCAGCAAGGATTAATACTGACCAAAAACAGCCACTTCATCCACAGCGCCTTTGAGGAAATCTGCATATTGAACAATTTCATGTCCCTCAAAAATCTCTTCAGAAAAACCCGCTTCTGTTTGTTGCGATAAAACCAGTTGTATACCTTTAATGTTGATTTGCACATGCAGCTTTTTTTCACTAATTCAAGCCAGATTGATGTGAAACTTATGCTAAAGTGGCTCCAATACTGGTCAGCTGTAATGGAGTTGGTTCCTATATGATTCTTTTCTGTAGATACAGACTCCTTCAAAATCCCCTTAATCAGTCTAGAAGAATGAATGCTTTCCAGGTGGTGTATGACATGTAGACTTCCATGTTTGCATCATCTTCTATCAGCAGCGTCTCAGTGGCTTTTTGAACACGATAAATCGTCAAAAGACTTAGACCTTATCTCACAAAAACTTTACAGCAGCTTCAGAACACAACAGTACCCTGACGTTGTGTAGTGATTTAGAAATAAGCATTGAAGTGTAAGGTCATGTGATGTTGTGTGAACATGTGATGGCTCGGCTCGGGTACCGGGTACTATTCCTGGAGACCGTTTCCATTACAGGATACTACTGACTTTACAGCACCTGCACCTTCTGTGTTGTCTGCTCAGAGTTGCTGATAAAATTGCTCGTTTCGTGTTGTCCCGTCAAGCTCAGGCTGGGTTTTTTCATCGTCCACCAAAGACACAAATGTCTGAACTTCCTCCATCAACCACAGTGAAGTTTTGCGGGCTGTCATGTGGATTAACCTACTGGTACATTTACTGTAAACTTCCACATCTACCTTTTTTGAAAAATGGTGGGTCGTCGCACATTGATGACACAGACACAACTCTGACCAATCAGTAGTCAGCAGTGTTACGTTTTAGTATCGCTTCTCCCGTTTTGGAACCTCAGCAGAGTAGATACCAAAAAACTGGTACCGGGTACCAGATTCCAGGTTCTTTAATGTGATGGAAACGCAAAAAGGTCGAGTTGAGCCTGTGCCACATGGTGGAAACGTGGTATGACACCGTCTCTGGACCTGGATTTTTACAGATGTCCATATAGTAGAGAGACAACAGCCAACTGGGAAGTCAAAGCACAAAATCCTACTACATCAGGCAGAGAAACTAGTTCCATGCGACAGCATTAAGTAGTTTTAAGTGCAAAGTAGGAATATTTGTAATTTATCGTATTTACTGTGAAAAATTCGCCTTTAAATCACAGCTTCTATAATGGTGATAACAAAGGGATGACATTTAATTGTATTCTTAACTGTAATATGCTCAAATGTAGAAAGCAGGGGGACCATAGTCTCTTTACAATTTAAAACAATTACAAAAGCAAATGAATAATGAACCTGTGGAAATGATTACAAAATGAAAAGCAGATATTGTTTTGGGGTTTTTCTTGCCTCATTTGATCCACCTCTATATGGGCACTATCAGCTGTGTGAAGCACATCCACACAGGACTGGATTTTTGGCCATATTCACTGTATTGTAGCTTCATCAGTGGTGTCAATATTTGGTTTCAGGATGTTGATGTCCCATATCTTTAACATAACCCTGATATCATTTTGATGAACCACGTTGTGCCTTTTCTTGAGAAGGACCCATTTTATAAGGGTTTATTTATCAGAACCTATTTCATCAACAGGGTACCTGAAATACACAAATGCAGTGTGATTAAAAACTTTGATAACCACTGAGTAGAACAAATCTCAACCATGGCTTATGTGATTACATTTTAAATTGTAAGGAGACACCCTGTATTATATTAATGCCGTTGCTTTGTTTCTTGCCATGGAACGACATCTGGCAGAAATATAATCCAGCACCATAAAGGGTATGTGTCTATCTTTAAAAAGACTCCAGACTTTTACAGTATTCAATAAAATGTTGAGTATTGTTTCATTCAAATCAACTCAAATCAGCTTAAATAGTTATCAAATGTGATCATTTGCAATACAACGGTTACTCTGGATATTTTAACTGGATAATTAGTGATCCATAACTTATATGATCCAATAAACAACCTCCATTTTCCAGTTATGACACAAGATACGTCAAAGCCTTAAAGGATCACGTCTTTAATTTTTAGAATTTTTTTCCGACTTGTCTGAACTTTATATTCTATAGTCATTTTGTAGAAGCAGAGTCTAATAACATGGTGTTGCACTGGATCTTGAATCGTTGAAACCTTTAAATTTTGTTACACTTTCATAATTTCAGGATAATGTAACTGTAACATGAATCTAATTAAGCTGTATTTTCATTATCTATGACTTAGTTTGATCTCAGAAATGACTGTCCATTCCAGGCTTCATTTTATTTATTTTTGAATCTTCTAGCACTGAGATGTTTGCTGCACTGTTTTATTTTTCAACGGCGTGACAAGTCAGTGTTCGGAATCTGGATGGGCACCAACACCAGACGCTGTTGTTTTCAGTTGTTTTTAAGGACAATGTCTATTGTTACTAATAAAAAAAAATATTTGAACTCAAGTAAGATAAATGCAACTTCATGTTTTCATGTCTGAGTCCTTTCTTTATTTGGATTTTGACATTCATTCCACACAGCCCTTACCATGATGTGGCACTGTTTGATGGGATGTGAACTGTACAGATCCTGATGGTTGTTAGTGATGATCAGGGCTTAAACCAACTGGACCCTGTCATAGACACCAGTTCCATCTGCCCTTTATTAAGCGCTCCTCCTAAAACGTCATCATTCTCCGTCTTCTTCTGAAGACTCCTCAGCTTCCTCAAGCCACTGGATGAACTTCTGAAGCTGTTCAAGAAAAAAAACACAGGATTGTGCTTCAAGAGGTGGACCACCAGTAAATTAGAACTTTTTTTTTAACAGGAACAAAGCACCAAAGAACTGTATTAGAGGAGCATGACAATGTAAAACCCCTAAAACTGAACTAGTCATACAACATTGAGCTGCACTTGTCACATCCTGCCCTCACTGCCACTACAATGAGTGTGATTTATTAAAACAAACGCAAACCAGACAAACCACAGAGACGTTTTCACCCATAATCCAGAGTGACAGTGAGTAGGAGAGACCAGGCAGCTTTATGTTGTGTAGAAAGACACTACATACATTTGTGAGGGCATCTCTTTCATGAACATTTCTGTCTTTTTAATTCAACTTTTTATTTGATTTTGCGATGGAGAATTTACACGGTTTACATCCACATGCACATATAACATTTTAAAATGTCGTTTTTCTATATTTAATGTCTTGTCAGAAAAGAACAAAACCACCTATCTGTACATTTATTTTCCTGTGTATATCTCCAGGAAATTAAAACTTTTCAACAGGTAAATCCACCTCAAATCCCCAGATTTCAGACAATGTTCCTGACTGACCATCTCTGATTTACTTCATACTTTCACAAAATAACATTATTATTCATAGTAAACATCATCCAAAAAACTCCACTCAAATTAATATAACACAGGGTTCCTAAGGATTTTCAACAAGTTACATTTAAGAATGTTTAAGACCTTTTTAAGACAGAACAGAATTTAATGCCCATTTCATGGCCATACTTGCAAAAATTTGTGACTCCTACAATTTAGGAAAATGTAATTATTTACTCCAACGCCTTGATTCCCATCGTTCCAAGTAATTTCTCACCGGGGGTTGCAAAGTTACAATAATTGGTTCCTAATTTCAATATAAACTGTGGGGTCGGAACTGGTGGAACTGAGCCGACTAACGCTATTCTCTGCAGCTTGGGCATTGAACAGACATTTAAACAAAATACAGCCATCAAGTTTATGGCAACATGACTTAATACTTAGCAGATCAAATTAAACACATTTTAAAGTCTTTTTTAAGGTACTAAATGTAGTTTTGTAAATTCAAGACTTTTTAAGACCCTGCGAGAACCCTGATAATAAGACTTAACATTGATTATGTGCTTAAAACTATATTTTAAAAAGTTTACCATTGAATAAGCAACACACTATCCACTGTGTATTCAATGAAAGTCAAAGAAAAACCCCTCTGTGTTTGACTTGATCTGTTTCCAGCTTAGTCTCATGTAAGATCCTACACTAGGACTGGACATGTGAGGTTATAGGATCTTAAGATGAACCCTGTCATTAATAATGAGGGGTCCACAGACTGAATAAACACACACTACACAGACAAACACATACACAGTGTATGATACCCACCCCCTGGTTCTTGCGCAGCGATCTACTCTTGTCGGTCGTGGCTCCCTGAGAGAACCAGCGCAGTATCATTTCTTCTTCCAGGATCTCCAGCTGGTACATGTTCATCAGGACCTGCATTCACGGTCAACATATTCAGCTCAATCAACAGATTCAGAACTCAGTAAAAAGCCTGTGTCAATAGCCATATCAATAAAGCTTCTTGCAGTGAATTGAAAAAAAAAAAAAGAAAAAATGTGAATGTTAGCAAAATGACAGTAAACACTTCATATTTCTACTGAACATAGTACTATTTCAATAACAAACATTTTGTTTTATAATCCATGGTGACTTTCACAACCAGCTGCTAAAAGTGATCCGATTATTACTGATGGTTTAGTGTGGACGAGCCTGACCTTAACCATGGCCGCCCAGTGACTCTCCTGCTCCAGGAAGTGTTCTTCAAAGGCACAAAGACAGTCCAGATGGTCCTGCGCTCTCTTCACGTAGTTCTTAAACACAGGGGCCCATTTCTTCAACAGCTGAGAGCAGGACAGAGAAAAACCACCTGTTATCTGTTCTGTTCACACCTGCACACATGTAAGATCCGTATCAGATATGAGGCTGGTGGTTTAATCACCGGAAGGAGCAGAGCAACATATTGTGAAGTGGTGAGCTGTGAACCCTGCTGCTGGAAAGGATAGTCCAGCACCACTCGGGTTAAAATCTGCATGACCTCCTTCAGAGTGATGTTGTAGGCGTACCTAAAGAAACAAGAGTCCAAATGAATGTACACAGACTCTGACACTGAAGGAGAATAAAACCACTGCAAGAGATTTCTACTCACTTGAGAGAGTTGATTTCGAGTACAAGATTGTCGCAGCCGATGTTCTCCTCCAAACCCCTCTGCAGAGTTCCCAACACCTCCATCTGGAAGACTAAGATACAAAACAACAAGAGTCCAGGTCAAGTTAATTTGCACAGCAAGTTTACAACGACGCAAAGAGCTGTACAAAGATACAGGTCAAAACTAATACAAATATATGGATCTAGAAGATAAGATGATCTACTAAACTGATAAACAGGTGCACAGTAAAAGGATAAATAGTGTGTAAAAACAAAAACAGGGTAAAAGAAAAATCACACACTTTAATTAAAAACCAGTGCAAATAGGTTTGTCTTTAAAAGAGATTTAAAATGCTCAATGGACTGAGCACATGTGACCTGATGGGGCGGGCGTTCCAGAGCCTTGGATCTGCTGCAGGCGCTGCTTGTCTTCAGACGGGTATTTGGTCTGTCTACAGTTCACAGCTATGAAAGGTGAGGGGGTACCAAACCACTCAGACATACAACCTGAAACTGGATCCTGTAAGTGACAGGAAGCCAGGGCAGGGGGATGTGGTCCCATCTGCTGGTGGACCTCCACTTGAGGTCATATGGGGCTGAATGTGGCCCTCTTGACAACACATGGGGCTGTGTGTGGCCCATTTGAGGTCACATGGGGCTGTATGTGGCCCACCTGAGGTCACATGGGGCTGTATGTGGCCCACCTGAGGTCACATGGGGCTGTGTGTGGCCCACTTGAGGTCACATGGGGCTGTAAGTGGCCCCTGAGCTGAAGTAAGCTGGACATCCCTGCTCCCACTCTCTCACCTTTGACGTCATCCATCTCTGGAGAAGGAATCACTGGATCATCAGGACCATCAGGCTCACTGGCTTCACTTTCACTCTCAGGATCAGGATTCAACACCAAACCTAGAGTTAATAAAACTGTTGTTTCTCACTGGGACTGCAGCATTATGGGAAATGGACAATTCATCAGCTCCTTTTAGAAACCTACCCCAAAGACAGTGCGACAGCTCTTCATCCTCTGTGTCATCCAGACTGCTGGCCTTCCAGATGTAGCCTTTACCCTCCTGTCCAACTTCAGCGGGGTTAAAAACTGCAACAGAGCAGTAAACTAAAGTCAGAAGCAAAGTATTTGTAGAATTAACTTGACAACACAGACTGTGTACGCACCTTTCTGTTTGTTTTTGTCCTTACTGTGACCGACCTCTGCATCGTCACTGAGGAACTCGTCGTCATCCTCCTCTTCCTCCTCTGGATGGTGCATGGACACCACCGTGCCTTCAGGTAGACACATGTTTGGTCCAATAACCACCTTCAGATCAGTTCAGAAAGAACAGTAAGTCTGGATATGTTGAGGGATTCCACCTCATATTTAATGATGTGAATGAAACACTGAAGCTGTATCCAAAAAGATTATTTACAGGCTTTCTGCAGGTATCAGCACATTGAACTGAATGCTTTTTAATGTCCTTTTTAATGCCACTTTAAACACATTTAATATCCTTTTTAATGCCATTTTAAACACATTTAATGTCCTTTTTAATGCCACTTTAAAGCAATAGCAATGCTTTTTTTCTGTCAGGTGTATTTAATTTTTTAATGCCTCTGGACATCAAATGTAATGCTTTTTAATGCCATTTAAGGCCTTAAATTTCACATAATCTACTGAATGCTTTTTAATGACCCGCAGAAACCTGTATAAACTGTACTTGAACAGTTTCTAGTGAGGTAAAGCTCAGGTTAAGTCATGATAAAATATGTCTTACTCACATTAAATGCCAGGACGCACTGTTTGTTCAGTTTTACGTCCTCTTTAATAATGGTCTTGTCGCAGACCACAGACTGACTGATCGTCACATTATTGGCAATGTGAACATTATTCCAGATGTAGGCGTGATCCAGAATTACATTGTCACCTGTTGAAATAAGGAAAGATGGCTGCTAGATCCACTTTCAGAACTTTCTATTAAGGATGTGAAATCAAACACATCAATTTAAATTGTTTACCGATGAAAATGAAATCCAAAAATGACTTTATCTGTACAATCTGATTCAATGCGATCCCAATCTGTCCAAATAATCCCATGAGCTTTTTGCGTATTGTTCCTCTGTTCCCTCTCCTGCTTTCAAACCCTCTCAGACTTTCCACAGATCTTACCTATAGTGCAGTTGTTACCGATTACGCTGTTGGAGATGTGACAGTTGGCGCCGATGCTGGTGTCACAGCCGATCAGGACGTTCTCCTCCATCTGGCTGCCGTGGCCGAGGCTGACTCCAGATCCTCGGTACACGTTGTGGCGAGAATACGTGCAGCTCCGCCCCTTATGGTCGGCGAAGTTGGACTCCGGTGTGAGCGGGTAAACCCACCGCCGTACAAAGTCCGACGACACCGAGTCGTACATGAGCAAGTTGGAAACTCGGGCACCGTAACCGTCCTTGGTGACGTGCATGTGTATCTGATTACCCAGGATCTGAAGACGTAGACAATATGTTATGGCTTCACAGAATCCAAAAATGCAGCCTTTAACTACAGACCCTATCGTTACAGAATACCTCTTCATTCACAAGGATCCCTCTGACAAAGTCATTCCTAGTTTGGTAATCGAAGTTGTCCGTGAAGAGCTCAGCAACCTAAAAAGCAGAAAAAACCCAGTCACCACAGTAAACAAATATTCAGAATTCAGATATTTCTACTTTATCTTGGTAGACATTTATTATTACACATATCTAACACTTTTTTTGTACTATGAAAGGTGTACCAAAGTTTACATCAGAGGCCTGGCGTATTTGTTTTCTTTTAAGCCAGGTATAAAAGTAAGTATGAATTCCTTTGGCGGAAAATGTCGATCTAAGTAGGATTGGTGACTGTGAATAAACTGACCTGTGGGGAGCAGATGCTGATGTGGCAGTCCAGAAGGTCATGTCTGATTTCAAACTCATCACTTCCACTGTGGAAAATGTTCTTCAAAACACACACACAAACACAAGTATAAACACACACACTGCTGAAGCTCAAATGAACCACAAATGTTGGAACTCTCAAACTTCTGATTACCATAGGGAACTGTAGCTTTTTGAGTCCGTGCGTCTTCTGATAATGCAAAACCCGCTGGCTTTTACTGTCCATAGCAACAATAACGTCATCTTCCTCACAGCGAGATCTGTGGCCTGGCGATGATTCCTTAAAGATCATGGTCATCACTGAGATGTTTTTCTCCATCTTTCGACGATGTCTGGTGCGCATGAGGACATTGTTGAGTTAATGTTCTAATACAGCAGTTCATTTCTATCAGTCCTCCTTATTATCCCCAGGTTTCTTACCTGTGTTCTTGTAGCGCCTGGCTGACATCAAAATTTGACACCACATCTCCGTAGACCAACACAAAGTCAGAGCGTACGAGAGACTTTGCATCAACATCCCTGAGCACATCACCCAGTGAGCGGTACAGCTCGGAGGTGATGATGTGGACTGTATTTGGAGATGTGGGACGACACCACTTTGACTTCCTGCCAGACACAGCGAGAAGTATTACTTTACAAATCTGCACTTAAGTATTTAGCGTTTATGCTACTTTATATTCCTACTATATCTCTGAGATTAATATTGCACTTTTTATTCCACTACATTTAATCAACTATTTTTGCAAGTTTATAGATTAGTTTTCATCCTCATCCTGTCAGAAAAATGGCCACGCATTTAAGGGCATTTACCTTATAATGCTTACATCCTTAAATTTTACTTTAAACATTTTCACTGTGGAATTAGGGCTTTAACCAGAGGATCAAAACATTAGTCACAATGTTCTGTTGAAGCACACTTTACATTATTAAATCTGAACTCACAGTAAGTGTTCCTTGATTTTACTGGCCATCCAGCAACAGAAGACAAATGTTTCCTGCACCCCAGTGGATGTGAGGAACTCCAGCGTGTGGTCAATCATGGAAACATTACCGAGTGGCAGCAGAGCCTGTCAGCAGTGAAGGGACAGAGGACACACGTTTCAGCATCGAAGGGGATAGAGGACACATGTTTCAGCAGCAAAAGGGAGAGAGGACACGTTTCAGCAGCAAAAGGGACAGAGGACATGTTTCAGCAGCGAAAGGGACAAAGGACACATGTTTCAGCAGCGAAAGGGACAGAGGACACATGTTTCAGCAGCGAAAGGGGCAGAGGACACGTTTCAGCAGCAAAAGGGACAGAGAACACATGTTTCAGTAGTGCAGGGGACAGAGGACATAGGTTTCAACAGAGAAAGACAGTGGACAGATGCTTCAGCAGTGAAAGGGACAGGATACGTTTCAACAGTGAAGGGACAGAGGACACATGTTTCCACAGTGAAAGGGACACAGGGCATCTGTTTCAGCAGTGAAGGAACAGAGGACACATGTTTCAACAGTGAAGGAACAGAGGACATATGTTTCAGCAGTAAAAGGGACAGAAGACACACGTAAGTCCCAGAAGTGCTCAGTTCTGTTAGACTGTGGGCTTTACAGTATTAAACTAAACACATTACTGCACATCTACACAACTGGATGTCTGTAAGATGTTTCCCATCAGTGTCGGTGTTTACAGCATGGATACACACTCTACTGTTAGCATCCCCGCTAGCTTAGCATGTTACCTACCCGCGGCTGGTCTTTGGTCACTGGGAAAAACCTCCGGTTGAAGCTGTCAGCGACTAAAACAGCCTGAAGTGGCTGCTCCTCTTCCTCTTGTTCACCGGTACCTTTTCTATCCGAACGACTCTGTTTTCCTCCTTTACTTGCCATGTTTGCGTCCACAGAGCTAACGGCTAACCCACTCTGTCATCAGACACAGCTACGGTGGCTCACAGGGACAAACGGCTTCACCGTCTACAGCCCGGAGTGGGGAACGCAAAGGCTCAGGGGAACCCGGAAGAACAAGTCATCAACTACCGAATACACAATAAAACATAATGAGAATTAATGCTGAAATGTAAAACACTATAAATACATTCATATAATAGTTTTATGAAAATTTTGTAACATTTCAGAGCATTTATATTTTATATTATTCAAAATGAGTTTGTTTGAGTTGGTAGCTAAGTAATTTTTTTTTGTTGATTAAAGGTTCATTTATTAATTAATGACCAACTTATTTATTTTTCTTATCAATGAAAGAGTGCACTTTTGTTTATATTTTGCACAAAATTTGCTTTAAAAATGAGTAATTAAAAAAAAGAAATATATATATATCAATTTATTTTATAGTGATGCCTCAATGTGTTCCTGTAACACTGTTAAAAGTTAATGTCTCATAAAACACTTTTAATCTGTATTCATGGTTTAATAGTGATAAAAGACTAATACAAAAATAAAAGAAATACAAATAAAAAATTTTATAAATGCTATAATAAACTTCAATAAATGTTGAAGAAAAAACACTATCCACTGTAAATGACATTTGCAGTAACTTTATTACAGAACATCTGCGTAAACATGTTAAACGTAAACAGATCCAAAAACATCCGGCTCTCGTCGTGCAGAACTTTAGACGCAAGCCTTCATTCACGATCTGTGAAGGCCCAACAGTTTGTCATGATGTTCTTGTCAAAATATCAAACTATTGGTGGTGTTTAGTGATTTTCTTAGCGTGCTCCAGCACCGAGTTGAATCTCAGGGTCTTGGACGTCCAGGAAGATGGAATACCTTCAAGTCCAACCTGAAAGACGTAAAAAAACGTCAGCTTCAACGACACTTAACTTCTCACATTAAATCTGTACAATCACTGAATGAAAGATTATGTGATGGTACCTGAGCTCCAAGACAGGCTCCAATGAAGGACCCTCTGCTACAGGTGCACCCCCCACAGCTCATGGTGTCTCGGATGGCCTGTTCGTACTGTTTGGCCGTCAGGACTCCATGAAGCGCTGCTTGGAATGCACCAGGCAAACCTACCCGACAGCAGGTGAGAAGCACCGGTCAGTGTTTGACTCATGACAAAAGTCAGTTCCAAACAGAAAGCGCTTATGAATGAGTGCCGAGTAACAGTGACGGACATGCGCTGTGAAACGGTACCTCATGTGTTTGGGAACACGGTGGGGACCAGATCCTGAGGAGTCTGGGACAGAGTTTCCTTTACCTGATGAATGTGCCCTGGAGTGAATAAAAAAGATGAAATGTTTAGGGAAAATGTTCATTCCTGAAGACTTTTTAAATGAAGTTAGACCTATTGAAAAGTTTTAGATTAAAACCTTAATTGGTCAAACTCTATATTTAACTTTTATTTGACCAAGAAAAAAGGGTTTCTCATTGAAGTTAAAAATCTGTCATACATTAAACTCTTGTAAAACTCAGCTCTACGACCAGACTTAAACACTGTACATACTCAGAAAATACCATCAAAGAATCAAAACGTATTTCAAGTATAATCCACAAGTATATATAGGAATATGAAGTTGAATAGAAAACCCCATTAAAGGTGATCATTTTGCAGGCTTCTCTTGAAATTGAGGAGTGTAACAAAAACCCTTTAACTTCTATGCAACGCTAAACGCTGACATCCCATGATTTAGTCACATGACGCTGGCGTGATGAAGAAACCCAGCCATGGGCGTCACATACCAACGACTGCTTTATCCAGATCTTGTGGATGTTTCCTGTTCGGGTCACTGAGCTGATCCAACACCGATTCCAGAGCTTTTGGATCCGGACCATTCACAATGAAATGTTCCAGAAACCTGAGGAATACATACAGGAACATTCTGTTGGCTTCTTTCCCAATATAGCAACAGCAGATTTTAAGAACATAAGAAGTACAAATTCTTCTACTATAACAACTTGTCATCCAAAACACTACACTATAAACATTCCTACAGTGTTCTTTTTCATTTTCAGACTTTTCCAGTACAGCACCTCATCACTGGGGTAAAATACACATCTACAGGAATACATATATACTCATGATTATTATTTTCACTTTTTATCACAATGATGTACATTGTATATAAGAGCCAAGTGGCCTCTTTTAGCGTGTGTGTCCGTGGCAAGTTGATGGGACCAATATTTTAGGAGATATTAGTAATTTTGGAATATAATAGCCTTACAGTCACGTTGCTATGCCCACAACGCTTTGGCGGTGACTGCTGGACAAATACAGTACGGCATATGCACGAATACACAACAGCATAAAAACGACCACATCTAGAACCCATGGATCCACACAACTTAATGCACTACTTATGCTATAAACATCTAAAATTCTGTTTCATAAGAGCAAAAACTTTAGCAATTAAAGGAGAACACATAGTTTTATACCAAAAAGCGAAGTCACATGGTGTTGTTCAGGCACACTCGCACTGAGACAAAGACTAAGATCAAAATGTACCTGGAGTCAACGTGAGAACACCTGGGAATTTTAAAGTTTGATTTTTCAACATCTATCACCTCTCTGTAAGTACATTTGGCTTGACATCTAACCTGGAATATTCAAAATAAACAGAGTTGGAGTTACAAGCATTTTCAAGCCCTTAAGCTAGAATTCAAGCACTTTTCAGACTTTGAAAACACAACTTTGAAATCCAAGGATTTCAAGCACCGTACGACCCTTGTCAAATCTACCAACCTGGCTGCTGCCAGAGTCTCGGCCACACATGCGTCGTTGTTTTGGGTGACGCGGATCGCCTGCTCCACCTTTTCCAACATTTCAGGCTTTCCCGCATAAAAGGCCACAACAGGAGCGAGTTTGGCTATTCCATCCACCTGACAGTCGGACTCACAGCCTGAGGAAACACAACGCAGTGGTACCAGTGGTTCCTATGATAATATCTTCACAAGTTGGATAAAACAAAGCAGCTTTACCCGTCTCCTCTTTGCCTGCATCCACATTTTTGATGAAGCTCTTCAGGCTCCCGTGTCTCCATGGTCCCTCGATGGGCAGCTGAGGTCTTGGTCCTGAGATGCACCATGGGAATAAAACATCCATTAGTGTTAGAAAAATGATCAGTTAAAAAAAAGGCTTGGTCCGGGTTGTGTTTTGACCTCCTCTTTGTCTGTAAGGATCGTTGACTGGAGTGTCGTACTCTGATCCAGGACCGAAGAACTTCAGAGTGCGTTTCTTCAGATCATCAACGTTCAGACCTGGTCATATGGATCAAACATATTAGACAACAATGAACATAAAAGTACAACTGAAAAGCCACATGATCAGAATATCTGTTTTGAGTGACTGCCAAAATATAAACATTTACCTTACAATGAAATATTTTTCATAAACCTGTCTGCTGGCTACATCAGTCCTACCTCCACACTCAGACAGAGACTCCAGCAGGACGTAGGCCTGGTCCCCGTAGCAGCTCTGTTGGCCTGTCTGCCTTCGGTAAAAGGGGTTGGCTGACTCAGACCGGAACTCAGGGTTTGGGTTCTGGGCCAGGATCCCCTGCAGCTTCTGGAGGTCGTACACCCAGTGGAGCGGCTGTGCTGCAAAGACGGACAAGGGATGACTTGGACTATTAACTCTAAAAGCAAGTTTATATCCGCGTGAACATTTCAGAGGCTTCCATTGGATAATTACTGCAGTGATTAATAGGTTTCAGTTCTGTAACCCTTTATCGAGCAACTGATTATTTTTTGTCATTTACACACATATTAAAAGACAGTGACAGTAACAGTTCCAGTGAGGACAGTGAGACAACAATCTGAGGTCCAATGTGGTCTCCAGGGTCTGTAAGATCCATTTCTGCATGAACAGTGAGTGGACCTGCTTTGTTCTGTTCCGTGAAGTAATGGAACTAATGTAAGGAATTATGTTCAAAGGGGTCATGTGGATGTGGACTGGGGTCTTTTGGGCATTGAATTTCAGAAAGAAAAACCTTAACTAATCTAATACTTCATATATATTGCACAGCCCTATTCCTGTTTAGATTGCCTGTTTAGATTTTCAGTTTTGTTCATTTGGTTATTGTTTATTGTTATTCAAATATATCAATGACTGAGTGAATGCATCACGTTTTACCTGCAGCGTCTGCAACAGCTGATCCTACTATGGCTCCTACTGCTCTGTTGGCCACAGCTGAAGCCATCTGCAAAACAGTCACAAAGCAGGGTTGGGGTTAGGGGTTAGGGTTGCATTCATTCACCCTGATTCAAAGTCATGGGACCTGTCGTTTTCCCCTTGTGACTCCAAATGTATGTCTGGAAAATCCAACATGGAGCAGGAAAACCCTCTTCACTCTGTTATTTCTTGCTGGTTAAAATGTTTAAAGGTCACTATAACACAATACTTGACAGCTTAGAGTCAATTATAAACAGGCAGTTAATGATATGGTCAAAGCATTAATTAAACACAGGTCTATTTATTCGACATCAGAAAAGACGTAAACATTAAAAGTAGTCTGTTTACTGTCGTAACCATTTAATCTCATGTAACCTTAGAATTCGCTCCTACCTTGGACCCGAACCGAACCTCCTTATACTCTATTTAAGACTATATCACATCCAACCTGACTTCCCTAAAACCTCCTGCAACAATCATGGCGCGTAGTCTCTGTGTTATGAAAAAGAGGCTCTAAGGTTCCACCCACCCGGAACAAGACGGTGAAGCCCCGCCCTTTCCGGTCAGCGTCTGAATCGGACTGTGCAGAATAAGAATAAGAATAAGAATAAGAATAAGAATAAGACATTTTATTTGTATGGTGTTCACAGATAATCATTGATATTTTACATGAATTAAAAAATATATGTACAAAATTAAATTTATTATACTCATTAGACTACATTAATTCAATTGTATCATCTTTGTAGCCACATATGAAGCACCATTTCTGCGTTCCTCCGTGTATTTTCCCTTTGCTAATAAATATACGGGGAAAAAAACGCTTTACGTTGTAGTCAGACTGTACAATGTCAGTAAACAGCGCCATCTAGTGGTCTGATGAAGTAATTACTGAGCACATGGAGTCATTTAAATGTATATAACATGCATATATGCAACATTCCCGGCCTTGTAAAGGAAGTTTAATGGGAGCTATTATTGACATACACTTATGCAGCTCTTTTTTTTTTTTTTTTACATTCATATTCAAAATAAATACGTCTATCAATTACTTTTTGGGGTGTGTCTAATAGAAGCCCCTCCCTCCCCACCACACACACACACACACACACACACACACACACACACACACACACGCACGCACACACGCACACACACACACACTGAGAGGGTTGTACAGGCCCATGAAATGCCCAGGCTGGGTGTGCTGCTGTAAGTGATTTACAATACCCCTCTGCAGTTTCATTTGTTGTTGTTGTAGGCTTTTAATTTTTATGGAGGGACAGCACTAAGTAAATTGTGTCTTGTTTAAGAGAGTCGACTTGATTTTAAAAGAGCAGGAGAGGGAGGGACTGTAAAGTCAGACAATTCTTCGGTCTGGATTTTGTTTTTAGATTCTAGATGAGTTAAAAAATTATCTTTTATCCTCACAAGAAAAATATTCATCTGACACTCAACACTGACTGACATGAAATCCCATCATTGGACTCTTATCTGGGCTGTAGTAGTCCACAAGGAATCATTAAGGATAAGAAGTGTTTAGAAAAAAGAACATTGTTTTGGTATTTCCAAAATGATGATTGCAATCTAATTCATCATTTTGTGTTTTACTCTGGGACAATGGCTGTGAAATGGAAGGAACTTGTTGCACAGTGAAATCTTGGTGTGATTTAGTGTTTTGCAGTTTTCTATACGGTCGACACGCTAGCATTCATACTAGAAACAACTGCATCCGTGTTCTGTGCAGTATGATTGATCTGTTTTCCATAATTATCATCATGTACTTCTAAATTAAAATCTCTAAACTGTTGGACATGGTAACACCAATAAACATATTTTATGACTTGAACTCAAACATTGAGTTAGGACTATAATAGTATAGTAAGCTGCTCTAAATGGCAAATGCTGTTTGCAGCCACTTCGCTGGTCCTGTTTAGTGATGAAGGCTTTTGATTTGCTTTATCCTCCAGAGTCCTATTCAACAGAATGAGCGACACTCATCCTGCAGAGCACAAGGGCAATACTCACCCCCCCCACCCCCATCCC
>JAPTYQ010000010.1:30402625-30423366 GCA_029814465.1 Ostorhinchus cyanosoma
CACCAGACTTCCCTCACTCTTCTGTCTCTTCTCAAACGCTACAATCACCCACTCTCCAGCTCTCTGATTGCAGTTCTTCATCTTCTCTAAGTGTCCTCATCCACACTTCACACAGCAGACACATGGCCTCTCCAAAGCTGGGGCTGTCAGCCACCACCACCACCTCTTCCTCCTCCTCATCGTCATCTGCCTCCTTGTGCCCTCCCCCTCACCCTGGAAGCCCCAGCCGAGTTCCAGAGGGACCCCCTAGTCCCGTTACGCCAACGCCCAGCCCTGGGGTCACCTCTGCCTCGGGAACTCCATCGAGGGCCCAGCTGAGCATCGCCCTGATCCTTGAGGAGCTGCGGGTGCTTCAGCAAAGGCAGATCCACCAGATGCAGATAACAGAGGAGATCTGTAGACAAGTACTCCGGCTGGGTGGAGCCTCCTATACTCTAGATGCACCCTCCCAGCATCTCCTGTCACCTCTTCCTCAGCTCTGTCTGGAAGGAAGCAAAAGAGCAACCAGTCCAACAAACCAGCCGCCTGCTGCTCAGCCGTCGACCTCCATGGCTCCTCTCCTGGCATGCTTCTCCTCACTGCTCCCCTCTCAGGCAGCCAACAAACCTTCAAAGCCAAGCAGTTCACTGTCCCAAATCCTTCAGCCTCACAAACCTCAAATGGAAGGGTCAGGAGGATCTGCAGGTTATCTGAGGGTTAGCTCTCAGCCTTCAGCTCTGTCCACCCCTTCCTCTACTCCAATCTCCATGGCTTCCTCCAACTACCCACTAGCCCTGTCATTAGCTCTGCCCAACCGCTATCTTCATGAGAAATCTCCAAATACTGCTTCAGTGAGTGGGCACAGTGGCCTGTCCTTCCTCAACTCGTCCATTCCCACATCAGTATCTAATGCTTCAAACCCCCAACAGTCTGTCTCTGGAGGAGCAGACACATCCTCTACATCCACTTCTACTTCCACTGGTCGTCTACAGCATGCCTGTCGATTTTGTGGAAAAATGTTCAGCAGCGACTCTTCCCTGCAAATACATCTACGCTCTCACACAGGGGAGCGACCCTACCAGTGTCCGGTGTGCTTCAGCCGTTTCACCACAAGAGGTAACCTCAAAGTGCACTTCCTACGCCACCGTGAGCAAAACCCAGACCTCTCCCTGTCACTCCTGCCACCATCTTTGTTTGGGGTAGCATTAGGGGCCAGTGGGGGATCAGATATGGGACAGACTATAAGCAGTGGTAGCAGTGGCAACGGTATTGTTCAGAAAAAGCGAAAGAATAGGTCAGAGGATGAAGCTTGTGGAGATAATTTGGAGGTTGGTGGTACCAGCACTGGCTTTTCTGTGGGGGGCTCTGAAAGATCCACACCTTCTTCCCTACCACTTCCCCCCAGTGTGGATTTGGCTCTGATATCCCACTCTCTGCTGCAGCTAAACAGAGCAGCAGCTGTAGCAGCCGCAGCCTCTATAGCTTCATCCAATTCGTCTTCCTCTTCAGCCTCCTCCTCCTCCTCTGCTCTAGCTACCTCCCTCCTCTCCAGCCCATCGCTGTCTTCATCTTCCACTATCACAGGCCTGTTCAAGGGATCCAAACAACAACATTTTGATGAGAATACTCCTCCTCATGTCCCCATTCTTTCTCCTGCTGCCTATTCCCAACTAGCCCAGCTGCCTAAGCTCCTTTTCCCATCGGCCTCCTCCTCTTCCTCCACCCCTGCTGTACAGTCATCCCTCTACAACCATGCAGCCCTGGGTCTGTTGCGTACTCCACTACCCTCAACTCCAAGCTCCCACCACCTTGCTTCTTCTAGCCATTCTCAACTTTCTTTCCCATTTTCATCCTTTCCTAAAGTCCCAGGTCCAACCACCACCACCCAGGGCTCCTTGCCTTCCTCAGTAGCCACCTCCACCCCTACATCTGAAACATCAAAGTTGCAGAGGCTGGTGGAGAAGCTGGAGAAGGTGCCTTCTTGCTCCTCTTCTCCATGGGCTTTTTCATCTGCTTCCACCTCTTCTACCTCTCTAGCGGCTTCAGCCAGCAGTTGCTTCACAAATGCCAGCACTTCCACCACATACGTAATGGCCTCCCCACCATCCTCAACTTTGGTCACTTCTTCAGTTTCCAATTTTACCCGGGAGATGGTTGCTGCCCTCGGACTGAATGCAAATGCAGGGGGGATGCTACCATCACTGAATATGACAGGTCCAGCTGGTAACCTAGCCACCAATCAGTGTGGGGTGTGTCTACGAGTACTAAGCTGTCCAAGAGCACTGCGTCTGCACCAGGCTACACATCTTGGAGAACGACCTTTTCCATGTAAGATGTGTGGGCGGTCCTTCTCCACCAAAGGCAGCCTGCGGTCACATCTGGCCACTCATCATGCTCGACCACCAAATGCACGTGTTCAGAACTCTTGCCCACTGTGCCAGCGTAAATTCACCAATGCGCTTGTTCTTCAGCACCACATTCGTATGCATCTTGGTGGACAACTGCCGCCAGATGGCACAGAGGATTCTTCAAGTGAGATACCATCTGAATACAATGACAAAAGTCTCTCACAATTCCAATCCCAGCCCACTGACCCAAGCACATGCCCAAACAAAACACCACCTCTCGCTGAAGCAGGACACTCCAAGAGTCCAGCTTCTAACCCACAAACTCCAGCAGCTGCTTCAGTCCCTGTTTCTGGAAATCTGAAATCCACCGAGTACACCAAAAATCAATGTAAGTCTGGATCCTCTAGCCCAGACCTCATTCCCCCCTCTGATCTTAGCCCTGACCCTTTTCTGAATCCCATCACGGAAACTTCGCCTTCAGGCAGTGCTGACCCCCCTGTCCTTTGTTGTAGCACCTCCTTGTCTGCCTCCCAGCAACCAGATCAAGTCGCTGAAGTTAATGAAGACAACCAAGCTGAGCAACAGACCACTGTTGATATCCATCTCCCTCTGTCTTCTTCACCTACTGTTCCCAAAACCACAATGTCACCTGTTGCTGTGGTAATTGACTCTGAGAAGGATGAGGCCTCTGCCTCCGCTGATGCCTTACCTGGCTCCAGATCAATCCTGGAGGAATTACAAAGCACACCTACCCCTGGTGTCCCCTTTGCTTACACCTGTCCTGGTACATCCTCTGACCCCATCCAGAGTCAAGATGTTTCTGATGTGAATGTAACTCCAACCCTGGAATCAGACGCAAAGCCCCGATCACCTGAAGCCACAAAAGAGGACAAAGATCTTTCTCCTCCACCAGCAACACCAAAGTCAGAACAAGTGAATGTGCCTGATGAAGATCCTAAAGCGGCATCCACTTTGGAAACTGCAGACACTGTTGGTGCTGAAATAAGAGGTTCACAGAGAACTGCCACTTTTGCACGAGAGACTCGTCAGAGCTTTAATTTTGGTTCTTATGGGAGGGAAGACAGAGTGGAAATAAGTGGATTGTCTTCAAGTGAAGCATTGGATCCTTCAGTATCCATCAGCCTCACCCCAACCCTCCCTTCTCCAATGTCTCGTCCTGAGAAGAAGACTTACTGCTGTGCAGAGTGTGGGAAAGAGTACGCCAGCCGCAGTGGGCTGAAGGTGAGGAAAAACACCTTTGATTAGAGCTGGGTGATATGGGCAGTAAAATTAAATCTCATCTTCTAGGTAATGGACCACTTTAATTCAGTGGTTTTGAAATGAAGAAAAAGCTTGACACAAAATGATTCTTTCACCACTCAAACTATATTCCATATATGACTGGAGAAATACATTCACAATCAACATAAACAATTATAAAGAGTAAACAGGTTGCAGGTTGAATGTTTGTTCACTAGAAATATCTCCAAAAGAATAATGCTGATTTTGCATTTTTCAGAAAACAAAACCCCAGTCTTTAAAATTAATGCAACATATTGCCCAGTCTTATATTTATACATATTATTGATATGTCTGTAACTTTTTCTCAATTCATGCAAAGTTTTTAGGAGCTTTTCTGTAGTGAATATAAACAAACCAGTTTAGTTGTTAAACTCTCTTATTGGAGTACTGCCACAGTCATGATTACTGTTGGAAACATCCTCATCATATAAGTCATCACCTGCCCTCATGTTGAACTGCATTACACTGTGTGTAGAAATCTAGCTTTGACCATATTAGGCCAAAATAGTTGCAGATAGATTTGTGTAAAATGACAAATAGTAAACGGTTCCCAGAGGTAGAGTGCAGCCAGGTTCTCAGAGTCTATTTCCAGTCACAAACAAAAGTAAAAAATGTGCATAAACAAACATCTGTGTCAAGAAATCTCTTATGTCTATCACGTACCTCTTGAATGTTTACAAAGCCAAGCAAAAAATTATTGCAATACCATGTGTGCTCAGATTATTTCTTCCTATTCCTTCACAGGGTCACATGAAGCACCACGGTGTAGTAATGAAAACATCACGTCCAGCAGCTCGTAGCAGCCGCTCCAGCACCGACCAGCTTCCTTCCTCTACATCTATGACTTCCCTGAACATTCCTGCCACGAGGAGCACTGCAGGCTTTTGGAACCAGTACCAAACCTTCCTCAACACCGTTACTGAGCCAAGTGATGACCCAACAGCTGGCAGCCAAGGAGGATCGGAGTCAGGGAAGACGTCAAAATCACCTGCTCGGGCGAGGATGGAGTCCAGAGTTTCAGAAGAAGCTCAGAAAGAATCCGGTGAAGGGCCGTAAAAAGTGGCGGGATGATGCTGGAGTGTTTTAAATCATCGTTTAGTGTTTGGTGAAACTGTATGGACTTTTGTGTAGTTCTGCCTCCTCAAACATTTCAAGTAGCCTGTCAGTTTGACAGTCAGTTGTTGTAAAAGTTGTGAGTCGACCAGCTTTGTCTTGTTGTGCTTAAAAAGAGACAGCTGTTGTACAAATAAAGATGAAAATACTAAAAGGAATGTCATTGTAAATCCAGGAAATGCTGGTTATGTTAAAAAGTGGCATCACTTTTGTTTAGCTAAAGGTGCACATTCTAGCAAGTGTTTGGATAAAAAGATTAGGAGCCTTGTTTCTTTTCAGACCTGGGTCAAATAATTAACTGATTAAACAAACCTAATATTCTCAGCTTTACAGAGTCTTACAAATACTAAAAGAATATGAAATCATGCCATTGTAGGTTATTTCATGTTGAGTCATACACCAAATTTGATCCACAAAGAGGCATAAACTAAGCAAAAGATGTTTTCGGAGTTCTACCTGACCTGGGTCTGTTACATATCTAGATGTTCCTGTTGTTCAGTAACAGAGGAAACCAATACACGTGAGAAAATGAAGCAAACAAGACTAACAAACCCAATGCGTCTCTGTGTGGAATATAATGTCTTTTGTCGCCCATTGTGTGGTTCAGATACACTACTCTCATGTCGTTGTGGTTTACTTTTCACTATATCGTCCTGTCGAGCCAGAAGCACAGTCTCAATGTTTGTGAAGTCAGTAAGAATGAGGTCTTTTATGTGAATATTATGATTGTTGTTTGGTCCAAAATTAATATCTGTAACATTATTTTAGTTACTAAAGTTACTAAACCATTAAGTTACTATATATATGAGAAGTCTATAATGTCTGTTGTAAGCTGTACTTTCAGTATCTCAACATTAAAAAAAGGATTTGGAAAAAACATCTGTCGTCATGGTACATTCTTCCCTGCAGATGTGGTTGCATGTGTGCAGGCGGTTGAATGAAAAACAGGTGTCATGACACAGTCATGTGCAAATATCAGCTGCTTCCTGCCAAAACTATTTCAACTCCTCTCTTGTGTCAAGTCGACCATAGTCCAGCTGTTTATCCACGGAAATGGTCAGAAGAGCTGCTGAGGTACACTCAGGCTGAAGAAGCTGCAGCAAGTCTCAGAAGAAACTTTTTTTTTTCCTGTGACTATCTATAAGAATCCTCTTTAATCTCCAAGTATGTAAACACAAACGGAATTATTTGCCAGTAGATGTCTCTAGTAAATTCTTAATACAAGATGTAATAAAAATGACAGAAAAGTAAATTAAACCCTTCATACACAAAGACATGATATCAGCTTATATTAAAACCTGATTTGTTGAATCTTTGGCAGCAAACAACAAATATATGCTGCCACAAACTGTATATGCTGCAACAAAGGTTTTCCATGAAAAAGTCATGCAAGGGAAAAACAAAGGCAGTCTGAGGTGAAGTGATTGTACGTTAGAGGGCGCCATTTGCTCTTTTTAATAAAAACATGATGGCGTATATGCAAAGTGGAAGAGAAAAGTATTAATCTGGTATGTAAAAAAAACATTTTTCAAAAGCTGAATTTGATTGAAACTTTTGGTCAACATTACTTCTTTTAATGGTTAAGTTTTCTTGGAGTAATAAACTGACTTGTATACCTGTGGAAGACAGAAACATCTCAAACTGATGTTATTTATTTTCTTATTTCGCATCCAAAAAGGACCCCAAAAAACAAACAAACAAACATATTTGCGTTTGTTCACTGTTCATAATAGCAGCTTTGTGCCTTCTGGACGCAGTAAGTCAACGATTCTCGGCCTAAGGGTTAAAGTGATTTGTGCCAAATCTAGTGCCAAGGTCACCAAGTTGATTCCAGCCCTCCATGTCAGGGAGGCGGGCTGAAGGAGGAGGGGGGACGTTTACAACCCTCTACTTTCCAGCGAGAGGTCTCCCGGGAGTATCAAACTACCACGTCTGCAGCGGGAAGAGAGGGGAAGAGGAGAAACAGATCAAAATAAGCCGAAAGAAAGATAGGGGAAGGAGGACAGCGAAGAGCTGAGACTGCTGCAGGAAAACACAGTCGGCTGCAACATCTGGAGCGAAGCGCAGAGTCAGTTTGGACCAAAATTACGCACCGCCTGCAGCTCCAAAGCCTCCCCTTCAGACTTCCTGCTCCAGAAAGGTCCGATAATTTGGTCAAAAGTCACTAAAACCCGGACAGAATGCACAGACTGGACAAGTATCAGCTGGGGGTCCACTAACTCCAGTTATCAGCTCCAAAGAACGCGTGGAAACTCTTTGTCCAACTTTATCTCATTTGTGCCCGGAAATTTGTTTATGGGATACGTTTTTTTCCCCACAGATAATGTTTTGACAAACACTGTGAAGGCTACGTTAAGTTTTACAAGTCCGATTTTTTTTAAATAGTTTTTTGGGGTAAGTGAAGACATGGCACCAAGGCTGAAGTCGGTGGTCCGCCTGCTGCTGCTGGCACTGGTGTGGGAGCTGAGCGCACAGGGCGCAACGGAGCGGCAAATCAACCCAGAGGTGAGGAATGAAGCCACTAACAAGCAACGCGAACAATAACCTCGAAGGAATCAATCTGGGTAAATCCACAGAGTAAGAACAGAGCTAGATAATTAAGTACAAGAACGGAGGATAAGTACACCCACAGTGGAAGAGGATAGATTACATCCACAGATAAAAAAAAAACAACCCAAGTTTAATGTGAACTTATCCAAATAAAGGCAGTAAGATATAGAAATGGAGCAGAACTGGAGAAAAGAAACTGAAAACTGAGAAATGTAAACTTATTTGGTAATGCAAGAGACTGGAACTATCTTATAAAAACTTCAAACTGTAGAACTGTGACAGTTGTGACACTGATAAGAGCCGCTGTGGATTTGTATTCTGGGCACTTTCAGATCAATAAGTCTGATGTAGTTTCACAAAAACCACTGGCTGCAAAGCTTCGATTAAAACTTTGCATCCTGCTGGATAATGATAATAATGATGTCAACAGTTGCCCGTTGTTGCCACAGGGAAATGGGATGGCGTTGACCTCCCTTCAGAGGAAGCAGCCCATAATGATGATAGCGCTCATGAAAACACTGAGAAATGCTGAGATGGCAAAACAAAGAGGGCAAGAGAAAGCAAATGAGGAGAAATGCATGAGCTTGTATTGTGGTCAGAGCAGAGACAGGCTGTTTTTGTGGGAATGAGGGGGGGGGCTGAGAGTTGCGGGTACAGTTCTATTCAGAGGGATGGGGAGATGTAATGGTTGACATGTGTCCTGAGTTATTGCCAATGGACTGGAGGAGGTGGCTTTTACAGCCTCAGAGGTTCATCTTGGTCAGCTGTGGAAAAACGCTCTCATAGTTGACCACTGTTTAGGATCAGGACCGATAGAGCTCACACGTCTGACCTTTCCAGTGCTTTCTCCTGCTTTTACTCTACTTCTGCCCCCTGCTTTGTCCACTATCAGCCGTCACACAAAGCACACAGGAAGTGACTTAGCATTGATATGCTCACGCACCTGCTTCCTTCATGTAAACACCTAAATCTATGCAAAGGCTGTGCTCATTCACATATGCAGAAGAGAATATGG
This sequence comes from Ostorhinchus cyanosoma, assembly GCA_029814465.1. Taxonomy (NCBI): domain Eukaryota; kingdom Metazoa; phylum Chordata; class Actinopteri; order Kurtiformes; family Apogonidae; genus Ostorhinchus; species Ostorhinchus cyanosoma. The sequence continues at coordinate 30,410,933 of JAPTYQ010000010.1, forward strand.
CCCTGAACCATGTTGGCGGCTCACGCGTCGGTGCCAAACATCTCTCAAATAACTATATCCGGCCTCTGCACTCTGAAGGATATTTCCATCTGTGCCAGTGGAAAAAAGATGGAGTTAACTCTACTGACCTACATTAAATACTGAAATTTTACTGGAAGGTTAACCCTCTTGAGATGAGCCATCTGCCTTTCAAGTAGCTCCCTAAGACAAATATACAGAGGACAGACCAAGATAAATACAGACCACAAAGCTCTCCAGAACCTAACCATCTACAGTTAACTGGGTTTTTCTAAATTGAGGTTTTCTGATGATGATTCAGTCATAAACTCCTGCATCTGGGATTAAAAGACAGGATGTGTTTGGTGCTCACTTCCACCTCCAAGTGGGATGTTTACCCTTGAATCAATGACAAGTTCAATGCAATGAATGGGAGTGGGGTTGTAAGGATGCAGAAGTCATTTCCTTTGGCCTGTGCTCCAGACAGTAGTGGGCAGTGGGGTTTTATTTTGCTGCTGAAACACCTCAGTGTGTCATCACCCACCTGATTTTCACACACATTTTCCCAAGCTTGCAAAGATATTTCCTTACAAATCCAGACACACACCAGCACAAAGAAATGGTTTCAGGCTGACGTGGTGTACTACAAAAGGAAGATAGATGGGCATGAAATGAGGAGAAGAAAGCGAGGACAGTGAGGAGGCTGTTGGAGACTAGAATGGGAGGCATTGTGGCCGCCAGAGTGATGCAATGTGGGAAAAAAGACAGTTGGAAATTGAAGCAATTACAGAAATGAAAGCACAGGATGTAAATAACAGTGTCACGCACAGATTGTATGCGAGTCTGTGTTTGTTGTCTGATGAGTCCGAGCTTTGAGGACGTCTCTGTGGTCTTTCAGAGGAAAGAACAAAAGAAGGTAGGGAGGAAGAGTGAGTAGGTCACAGACAAAGCCTCTTCCTGGGAGGCGATCACCAGTGGGTGGCCTCTGGGCAGTCTTCCTGAGGAAAGATAGAAGGTGTTACAGGAAATAAGGTAATATGCAAAGTCATTACCTCATTTCCTGTTCAGAAAGGAAACGAGCAATGAGCTAAATTTCAGGGGAATGCCAGCTTTCTTTTTTTTTTTTTCTGGGACTAAATCGTGCCATGGAGATCTGCTCAGCATTGGTTTATTGCTTAAATGACACTGGCAGCAAAGAGTGTTTTCCAATCTCATTGTGTCACTGGGTCTTATTGTTGTTGGCCAGAGAGAGGTTGTTTTAACAGGCAGCAGCTGGAGGATTACATGCTCACATACAGCCGTGCATGTCTCTATCTTTGTTCAGACATCCCAGTGGTAGAATGCATCCCAGAGCCCCAGACTCTAAGTGTAAAACCACCAATTAAACCTCCAAAGATTGTGTACAGCGTCAGCTCAAGTGCACAGACTCTATAGAAAAAAAGCCTTGGTGTGTACCGATGCAGGGGGAGACACGAAGTCTTTTTGGTGGACAATGTAGGCTGGAGGTGGACATTCATGCCCACAGAAAGGTAAAAAATGGACACGCTTAGTCTGAAAATGCACAAATACGCACTCACATGTTAACAGCCAATAATGAGTCATTACAAGCAAAGTGGGAGCAATAATTTCATACATTTATGGCATTTGCCATTTACGACGTAATGCAGCTTTGGGTAGATTGTGAAGATGTGTAATGAGGAGCAGCGTATGTGTGCGCTGTATACCCAGCATGCCTCAGTTGGACTCCCATCGCTGTTGACCAGAGTTTTTTTCCATTGGCCCTCACCAAACGGAACAACTGACTCTCTTTCTTCTCTGAAATGCAATCCCTCCTCCTTTCTTTTTCATCCTATACGCAGCTCTGCCTCCTGTCATCCATAGCAACCGTTGCTTTATTGTTGTAGATCTTCCATTAAACAATAAATTCACATCAGTGCGCATGGGCAAGCTGCTGTCTCTACCTCAAAATGCTGTGACTGGTTCGCAAACCATCCCTTTTGCTCTGTCCTTAGCAATTGTGGCATCAACTGAAGTGACCTGACATTTTCCACGTAGGAGTTTTAAGTTTTCTACTTCAAAGTCTTCTATTAGCATGGACTGTCATCTCCTCTGCCACTGTAAATAGGGACCATTTCCTCTTCCTGCTGCAGGGTTGGTTACTCAGCTCATTACTGTGGTCAAAAATAGGTGAGTGTAATGTTGAATAAGACTTTGTCAAGTCACCTGAGGGACCATCTAAGAGGCGTGGGAGCCTTAAAGTTGAAACAAGTGTTCAGTGTCACTCAACAGCAGTCTTTTGATGGAGCTAAGTTTAGATTTGGTGAGAAAAAAAGAAAAGAATACGTTCTGCACAACAGGCCCTTATTTTTACAGTGAAATACATCCCAGTTTGGGCTGTAGAGGTACCTTACAGCTTCATTTTCTGCAGGAGAGGCATACCTTACACTAACAAATATTAGAGGGATGTCATTATGTGTCTTAATTACAACGTCTACTTCCAACCAACTTCCGTCCTTCCTCCTTGTGCTCCTCTCTTTCCCGCCTGTGTGGATGAACTGTAACAGTGGCAAACAGTGAGTCTTTATGTGTCCACTGGAGCTCCATGGGTGAGTCAGAACCAGAAAGGGCTCATTCAGTGGTGAAGTCTAAACACTGAGACCTCCATGTCTCCTTCAGACAGACAGAGGGAGAGATTAGACCTTCAGGGGCCTCCTGAACTGTCATTCACTCCAGCCCAAGCTCTCCCAGGCTGGATGAGCATCAGGGCTTTCCATACAGGTATAGTCATGCGTATACATAAACATACAGATCTGTGCACATCAACAGATCTTTGTGCATTCAACTAGTACTGTGCAAAATGTGAAAACCACATGTTCAAATGTAAATTCCCTTTTTGTCCTCGATAACTATTAACTCCAGATAGGATATAGAGGAATCATGGGCCCTGGGTGTGGTTGTTCATAAGTATTTACCCTTAAGTCTGAGTTTTCCATAAGAGAGGGATGAGGGAGTTGCAAAGGGGTGGAGTGACAAGGCGAAGACAGAGACATGAACGTGGGGGGAAGAGTTTGACTCTGAGGTTTGGATGCGATGAGGAAGAAATTCCCAGTTAAATTACTGACTGACGCTGCAGCTCAACTGGAGACATTGAGGTTGCCCGAGGCCTGAGTCTCACCCTGGGACACTCCCTATCTTTTCCCTCTTCTGTCCGTCAGTTCACTTCTTCTCAAATCCAACCACTGGGACTTGCAAACCAAACAAGTTGTAATAGATCACAGAAGGTGGGATGAAATGAAGCTCAAATTAAAAATTTAAATGTCATTCCAGTTTATGTCCAAACCACAAAACACATCCTAAAAGTGCATTGCAAGCACCGAAAGTGACATCAAAGACATGTCAGTTATCACTGTGCTTACAATAGCCCTAGTGTTATTTTTCAGCTCTAGTGTTAAGAGGGAAAGACTTTAGGAGAAGCTGCGTGGGAGAAGCTCTGGCATCACTCCAGATATCAAACCAGCACCAATGTGAAATGGGTTTCCAGGGGAAACTAAGGTCAAGCTCCACTAACACTGAGGGACCTTCAACACCCAAGAACTCAGTGAGCAGCACAATATGTGCCTCAGATACTTCAATCCTGTACAAAACAAAGTATGTGTGCTAATCTTTAACTCTGAAGGGAATTTCCTTGTTCGGTTTCGGTCTCAGAGTTTTTGTTGATGTGTGTTGAAAACTTTCGGGGCTTTAGCTTGGCACTGTTCTTCCATGTTGACCTTAGCTTCAATTAACTGCAGTCGTTCTGGCCAGTGCTGAATGTTGATGGTTGAATAGCTTTTGTATTCAGTCGGTTTGTGGAGAAATGCCAGGTGTGCGAAATGCTCCCACTGAATATAATACCAAAACACAGAAAGACATTATTTAAGGGCTTATTTTTGCTGTCAGTGTGGAATGTGTTTTCACTGCAGTCACAAAAAAAACATCCTAATACCATGCTCTTCTCATCTCTGTAGAGCATAATGAAAACCTTACTAAAGAGACATTTTTACTTGATCAATCAAACAAAGACCCGGTGTTATTTAAGGAGTTTCTGCTTCTAATTAAAATCATTCTACTTCTCTGCACTGACACAGGACTTTTATTTTGCAACATATCTCATTTGTTGATATGTGTTTTCTAGTCATGGCTGCAGCAGTATGGTTACCTGCCCCCCGGGGACATGAGGACCCACTCCCTCCGCTCCCCTCACTCCATCTCCTCAGCCATCGCCGCCATGCAGCGGTTTTACGGCCTCACCGTCACCGGTTCCTTTGACCCCACTACCATTGAGTGAGAGGCTTTGGTCTGCTTTTTTCCAATACACAGTAAAAGTCAATCCTCTTAACAGAAAGGTGTTTTACCTCCTTGTAAGTGGAGTTTTTTTTTTTTTTTTGTCTGGCAGGGCCATGAAGCGACCACGCTGTGGTGTTCCTGATAAGTTTGGTGCTGAGCTGAAGAGCAACCTGAGGAGAAAGCGATACGCCATTCAGGGCCTGAAATGGACCAAGAACGAAATCACATTCTCGTGAGTCAGAAACAATCCAAGTGAATGTGCTGGATCTGCAAGGGCATGATGGAGTAGTGCCTGGACAAGTTTATTTAGAGAATTTCATACACAAAAGTAATGCAATGGGTTTTAGAAAGACGAAAGGAACACTTATGGGGCAGTAATAATAAGGTGCAAGTTACAACACTCCGAAAAATGTTTAGAAATCCTACTTTCAGACAAGATTCAACCAATAGCAGAGAACTGAGGAACTTCTACAGTGATTTTCCTCTAAATAAAATCCAAATAGTCACATATTACTTTCCTGTATGCTCCTTAGAATACAGAACTACACGCCTAAAGTGGGTGAGTATGAGACCCATGAGGCCATCAGGAGAGCCTTCAAGGTGTGGGAGGGCGTCACCCCACTCCGATTCCGGGAAATCCCTTACAGTTACATCCGGGACAAAGTGGAGGAGTTCGCTGACATCATGATCTTCTTCGCCGAGGGTTTCCACGGTGATAGCAGCCCATTTGATGGCGAGGGGGGTTTCTTGGCCCATGCCTATTTCCCTGGAAATGGCATCGGTGGAGATACTCACTTCGACGCAGCTGAGCCGTGGACTATTGGAAACCGCGACCTGCTAGGTGAGGCTCTGTTGAAATTCACTGTCATTTTGAGAAATGAGGGATTTATTTCTTGCTGTAGTAGTTTTCTCAAAACTGCTGATGCATCAAGAGCTTCAATGCTGGGACTTTATTTGCATTCTGGGAGTTGGGATTCTTTATTTTGCTTTTGTGAGTAAAACATGGGCAGGAGCAGGTTTGGACTTGTGTGTTGGATGCAGTGAATACCCTCGGGTTTATGAACTCCACAGAAGTGGATAAGTGTTTAGGGTTGCATCATCAGCTATTTGAGTCAGACACATCTTCACATGACTGTCATTGGGTTATTTTTGATTTATGAACAACACCAGTACATGTGGTTTTCAGTCATTTTAAAGACATGGAAACTGTTATTCCCCCTTTAAGTTCCTCAAAAGTGTTAAAATGCAGGGTGAACTTTTTTTTGCCTTTACCAAAAAATAGCTTTAACACCACCATGATTTTTTTGTCATTATTAACAGGAAATGATATATTCCTGGTTGCGGTGCATGAACTGGGTCACGCTCTGGGTCTGGAGCACTCCAATGACCCGTCAGCCATCATGGCCCCTTTCTATCAGTGGATGGACACCGAAAACTTCCAACTTCCTGATGACGACCGCAGAGGCATCCAGCAACTTTATGGTGTGTTTCTGAAGACAGCATCTGAATCACTGTCCAAAATGATATGTAATTTACCAAGAACCAGTGGTTTTATGTCACTTGGAATTCCCTTCCACTTATAACAAGTTTTACTTTCTGTACTTTCCCTCGATTTTTTATTTTTTTTTTTAGAGTGATGCAGATTTTGACACTTTCAATTTGTATTCACGGTCATGAGTATTTCTGTGAACGTCTAAAATCTAAAAATGGGCAGATCAAAAACTATTGTTATTCAATTACAGAGAAAGCCAGAAACATCTGGTGTCCAAAAGTTACATTGTGGAAATGAAGGATATCTGTGTATTTAATCATTTCTCAGTTTGTTTTAACCTTATGCCAGTGTTTTTTGGGGGTTTAAATGGAAAATGTACTGTAAAACTAAAGATGTTTTAATTTACATTTGTTCATATAGGTTCTGGAAATGGCCCTCAGCCCCCTCCTGTAACACCCCGTACCCCCTATCACACCCCCCAACCCCCCTACTCACCAGACAAGCCTCGCTTTGGCCCCAATATTTGTGAGGGACACTTTGACACACTCGCCATCCTGAGAGGAGAAATGTTTATATTCAAGGTAAATGCCCCCAGACCAAATGGAGTTATGATGACAGATGGTCCATCGGTACATTTATGAACCTCACGTTTTGTTTTCCTTCTTTAGGATAAATGGTTCTGGAGAGTACGTAACAATCATGTGTTGGACGGATACCCAATGCCGATCGGTCACTTCTGGAGGGGTTTGCCCACGCACATCAATGCTGCTTTTGAGAGGGAGGATGGGAAATTCGCCTTCTTTAAAGGTGAGCCCACCTTCAGATGAACACATTTACATGAATTCTCTAATCAGATTGGTGAATTCTTACAGGTTGTATCTCTGCCTCATCCTGTTTCTTTCTGTTCCTTCACAGGGGACAGATACTGGGTGTTTAGTGAATCCATCTTGGACTCTGGTTACCCTCGAAGTCTGAAGGAAATGGGCACCGGGCTTCCCAAAGACCGAATAGATGCTGCTCTCTACTACACACCGACAGGACAGACATTCTACTTCAGAGCAAACAAGTTAGTCAGCTTTATTTTCTTTTTATTTTCTTTGTATCGCATGCCAGGAAGAGACCAAAGTGTATGACTTTGCCAGATCGAGGAAAATCCAATTGCATCACCCTAACCAAAGATATGCTTGAATCATCACCTTATAAGGTTCAAACGCCGGAGCGCAGCCATTTATTTGGTGCTGTGCAGTCATAGTCACAGACGTAAATAAAATCTGTCAGTACAGGAAATGAATGTTCATGTTAAAAGCTTGTATTTACAGAAGGACTCGGGTCTTTTACGACCAAGTCAGGCTGTTGAGAGAGACCTGAAGAAACAACACAGATACAAATAGTTGAAATACAAGTCACATCTGAAACGGAAAAGTCAAAGTCTGGTCAAAGGCCAAACTTTTGTGAAGTCAAAACTTATACTCAAGTCCCAAAACAAGTATTTAGTCTTTTAGGGAAGAATGAAGTCAGATCTTTCAGGACCAATCCAAGTCTGATCACAAACCAAGCCTGATGTTTCTCAGAAAAAGTACCATTACTCAGGGCCTTAAGAGAAAGCCCCTGTGATGTCTTTAGAAAAAATTCATTATCAAGTTCTGTAACAAGTTCAAGGGCCTTTACACATCAAGTTTAAGTCAAGTTAAGTCCGGAGTAATTCAAGACAAGCTCAGATTTTGAACCAGAGCCTAGTCTCAGGGTGTCTAGGACTGGTACAAGTTGAGCTCAAGACCTTAGACCAAGTTTGATCTGATTCCGGCATGTGTCTCAGGTCTTGATTCAATCCGTTTACGGTAAATGAAGTTTTAGCTGAAGTTCAGTCAAGTCCATCAGACTCTCACAACTCTTGGATGTAACAAAACCAAAACCCATCCAGTTGAAGTTCATAAACAACTAAGGGTGAATAATTATGAACAAAGGAGGACTTACACAGACAGCTCAAGTCTAAACTAAAGTCAGGTTTAAAGTCTCATCAATGACACATTTAAACTGTTTTGAACTTGTGTTTAGTCAGGCTGAACTCACCATAACTTATTTCCTATTCACTTTTCTCCCTCACTGTCTTTAGGTATTATAGATTTAACGAAGAGTCACGAACGGTTGATGACGGCTATCCGAAGTCTGTTAGTGTGTGGCAGGGAGTGCCCGACAACATTAAATCAGCCTTCATGAGCAAAGATCAAGGTAAGGCTGCATGTTACCTCATGTCCCTTCCAGTAACTCTTTTCTCTGTGGCTGATGCTCATTTCTTACACTTTTTCATCAGCGTACACCTACTTCTACAAAGCCAACAAGTACTGGAAGTTCAACAACCAGGTGATGCGCGTGGAGCCAGGATACCCCAAGTCGGCCCTCCGTGACTGGATGGGCTGTCCCAACGAAGACCCCAAGACGGACGGAGGACGAGGCGGAGGCGGACACGACAAGGACAAAGAGAAGGAGAAGGACAAGGAGCGGGAGGATAAGGACAGAACCAGGGATAGAGAAAGGGAGAGGGAGAGGGAAAGGGAGAGAGAAAGGGAGCGGGAGAGGGAGACCGGGAAGGAGGAGGAGGACACGGAGGTGATCATCATTGAGGTGGATGAGGAGGGAGGGTCAAGCGGAGGCGGAGCGGCAGCCGTGGTCGTACCGCTTTTCCTGCTAGTTTGCGTGATTGCAACGCTGGCTGCCTTGGTGTTTTTCCGTCGGTACGGTACCCCACGCCGACTCCTTTACTGCCAACGATCTTTACTGGACAAAGTGTAGACGGAAGAGAATAAGAGGTTATGAGGAGAGAGGAAGAAGAAAGATGGAGGGGAAGAAAAAAAAACCTAGTATCGAAAGGGCTAAAACAAGAGAAAGAGCAGCTAGAGGAGAGTGCTAGACTTGCATTTTAAAATATTTTTTACCACTGCCAGATTCCTTCTGCTCTATCGCTTGTTTTTTTTCCCCTTCTCCCTTCTCTGCTCCTTTCCTTGTGGTTACTGACGCCAGCTCATTGCTGTTTGTTTTAGCCTTTTTCAATGTCTTATTTTTAGTTTTTGTCAGTGGTCAGTGTTTGTGTCCTTGTGAATTTCCGCTTAAATCCTGCATCTTCACGACGCCCATTCTAGCATGTTCCTTCGTTAGCACACAGCCTGTTCCATCGCTCCGCTTTCCCCAGTTGTCAGCTTATCGCGTAAAGTCACACAAACCACAAGGATGTTTACACTGTGGTTCTTCATTTTCCAAAAAAGCGACATATCAGAGCCAGTAAGAACAATGAAAGGGAAACCAAAAACTTACCCCACGTCTTAATGAAGCATGAACTACATGAGCAATAAATACCGCTGTGTCTTTTTCCTTTTTTATATGCCTGTCTTTAGTGGTGATTATTATTATAAATGATGTTGTCATTATTATTATGACTATTACTATTATTATTGTTGTCCTCCGTGTAAAGAATGTGTTTTTGTACATTGTCATTAAAACGTCCTGCTGGACAGTGACATACAGTTTTCAAAGTGGCCTTAATTTTATATGTGGGGACAGTGAATGGGAGGGGCTTCTGTATTCTTGAAACTTGATTGTTTTTTTTTTTTAAATCTTGAATCCATCTCAAATGAAAATAAATCTAAAGATCTGAAAATGACTCCTTTTTGTCATTGTACTTGTTTACAGTTTTCCAGCCATGGTGGTCCAGTACTAGTTAGTGGTTCTAAGCAGGTCAACTACAATGGTAATGATACTAGTAATGATGATAATAATGATAATGATCTAGTTTACTCAATGAGATTGTGTCTGTGGCCTTATCATTCTTAAGCTTTTCTTACAAAATAAAGTAATTGCAAAAGTCTTCCTGTGCTTTCATTTTCACTTAGTAAATTATTCACATCATCTTTCTTATTCTTTTTAACCTTTAACCCATAAAGACCCACTGTTAGTTTTATGGCCAAAATATTTTTTCCCCTATATTTAACTGGTTTTAAGTGATTTATCACCATTTATTATGTCAGTATCCTCTGTATAATGTATTTTTTTCAGTGAACATCCTGTATTTTCCAATATTTAATTCACTGATCATGTAGATGTTCATTAAACTCAGATTAAAGTTGATGGTTTTTATATCAAAATAGATCAAACTGAATAAATAGTGTCTTTTTCAGTCCTGAACTGAACATAAACCCAGTGTGTCCATCCACTGTCACTTATCCAACTCCATGGGTTTTACTGGAGAATCAATGTTGTAGAAGATGACATGTTTCCACGGTAACTACGGAGCCTCTGAACATCCAAATGGGTCATATCTGATGACCACAAACAGATGAAGAACTGTATTTACACTAATTATTGACATGGATTGATAGGATTAAACAGTTTAGATCAGTAGATGGTTTAAGTTAAAGGTGGACGTTTGGGTCTTTAAGGGTTAAAGGGGGATGTTGGGGTCTTTAAGGGTTAAAGGGGGATGTTGGGGTCTTTAAGGGTTAAAGGGGGACGTTGGGGTCTTTAAGGGTTAAAGGACGACGTTTTGGTCTTTAAGGGTTAAAGGGGGGCATTTGGGTCTTTAAGGGTTAAAGGCGTACAAATATATTTGTGGTGACGTACAAATAAAGTTTTTGTTACAGCTGATCTTCCTTAAATGTTTTCTCAATGTTTGTTGAATATTATCCATTTTTCAGTGAAAATCATGGATTTCCCTGAATTTAATTTAGTGACTGAACGCAGTCTTCCATAAATCAGAGTAAATTCAAACATTCATATATGAGAAGAGACAAAATTGAAGGAAAAATGTCTTTTTCAGTCTAATCTGTCCTGAACTGAACATAAACCCAGTGTGTCCATCCACTGTCATTGATTCAACTCCATGGGTTTTACTGGAGAATCAATGTTGTAGAGGATGACTGTGTTTCCATGGTAACTACAGAGCCTCTGAACGTCCAAATATGGTCATATCTGATGACCATGAAAAGATGAAGAACTGCATTTTACCTGAATTATTTCCACTTATTGACAGGATTAGTAATTCCAAAGTTAGTGGGTGTTTTACTTGAGCAGATGCTTTTGGTTGCTGCCAGCTGTTTGGATCTTCGAGTGTAAAACTGAATTGTTTTCATGCAGTCGTTTTTAGAAATGTATCTGCCTTTATATGACCTGGTACGTACCTGGACCTTTCACTTTGACCTTCATACTGATCACGTCTATCCTCCATCTGGTCTTCCCTAGCCTTCCTGGACCTCCAGGATTCTTGCTCCCCGACCGCACCACTCTGCGTTACTGGGGCTCGGAAACTGGCAGACCAGAAACTGGGTCGGAAAACACGGACTGGATCCAAAGCTTAAGTAGAAACAGGGATGAAGATGATTGTGTAAAACCATTGCAGCACAGCAGGAAAACATATCTCAGCTATAGTCAAAAAGGAAGGGCGTATTTTTGGACTTCCATACTGATAAAGAGCTGATATGAGGGCTGTGTGATGACACACCTCCTCCAAACACACTGTGTTCTTTGGATTCAGATCTGAAATCTGGGTTCAGTGCATGTCCTCACATATGTAGGAATATGCAACTACAGTGTCTGAGCACGGTCACATGATCTGAAGTATGTTGTGCTCGACTACACATAACTTTATTAGTGCATTACTCAGGGAATGTGTGCACTCCTTGGACTACGGGCCAATAAAAGTCCAAACTCTGGGCTTAGGCGTCTCCCTGCACCCTCTTAATGATCGCACTAATGAACAACAACTGACACACAAGCCTAAAAGCCACTGTAAAGATGATTGACTGAAAGGGAAAGAGTGTGGGTGGGGGTCAGCCACTCTGTGATATGTTGTGATTATAGCAGCAGAGCTTTATGTCATTAAAATGAGGAGGTATTTTCCTATTGTGCTGAACAGATTTAGGGCGCCCATTTGTCTCCACTTAGCTGCAGTGTTTTGAAGAGCCGGGGAGAGAAGAAGTCACGAGGTTGCTGCTTTTTTTCTTTCTTTCTTTCTTTCTTTCTGAGGGGGGTTTGCAGAGAGAAGGAGGAGTGAGGAGGAGAGTTAAGTCACATTTGGAGGCCAGAGATGGAGCAGAATTCCATGAGCAACATCTGGAATTCCAACTGCATCTTAAAGAGCAGACACACAGCGGGACCCAGTGGTGAAGGGGGATGGGGGATGGTTTGGATCTGTCTGATGAAAGTTTCTAGGACCACAACAAAATACTGTGCGCTTCTGAGATCCCAGTTTCTATACAGGACTAGACACAGGACCAACAGACATATACAGGCTTTTGGGTTGAACCCATAAAGACCCACTTCTACTTTTGTGTCCGTTCCCAAATGAATTTTTCTCTATTTAACCTTTAGCAATTTATCACCATTTATTATAATATTATCAACTGTGTTTTGCATTTTTCACTGTAAATCATGTATTTTCCTCAATTTAATTTCCCATATTTCATTTAGATGTTCATGAAAACTCAGTAAATTCAAAGATTATTAAGTCAAAACTTAGAAAACTGAAGAAAAAGTAAGTTTTTTAGCCAATCTGCCATTAACTGAACATAAACCCAGTGTGTCCATCCACTGTCATTGATCCAACTCCATGGGTTTTACTGGTGAATCAATG
>JAPTYQ010000010.1:30425861-30439745 GCA_029814465.1 Ostorhinchus cyanosoma
TGGGTCTTTAAGGGTTAAAGGTGGACGTTTGGGTCTTTAAGGGTTAAAGGTGGAAGTTTGGGTCTTTAAGGGTTAAATAGGGATCTATATTTCCAAGTGAGAGTTTGTGTCCAATTTTAGGTCAAGCAAAAGTAAAATTATTCCTTGGGCAGAGTTCTACAGAAAGGTACACTTAATAAAATAAACATGTCGACATGACAATAAAATGTAGTGTAGCAGCCATTGATGTGTTCTTAAAGATTATATCAACAATAACAGTAAGAAAGTGTGCTTTAACTGCTGTGGTTTGGATGGTAAGGAGCCAAAATAAATGGACTACCCTAAACTAACTCAGTTCTATTGTCCTGATTTGATAAACACTGAGAATTACAGACTAATAACAGAATAAAGCCTCAGGTCTTGGATCTTAAAGGCTGCTCACTCTTTATTCAAATAAAAATTCCAGACTTTTTCAAAACTGCTCTTTTTTTCCCTGTAGACCTTGACTTTATGTTCTTTTATATTTGTGTTGCTACTTTTTTGGTTGAGATTGTACCTGTCATGTGTTGTACATTTTAATGAAAGAATGGACAAATGTATCATTTGCAGTAAATTCTGTTTTACTGACAAACGTTTTGAAAACCTATGAAAGTCACAAAAGTGCATGAATATCACACAAACTACTTTTACCGATAGGTTAGTGAAATCATATCCAGTTTTTTTTAGATTTTCCTCATGTATTTCTTATCATACATGATAGTTTTTTGAACAGACTCCAATACTCAACTATAAGAAACTTAGTTCCATGCTTTATTAAAACTGTCACAAAAAAATCCAGACTTTTCAAGGTCTGGAAAACAGCATTTGAGAATCCCATACTTTTGCACAGGCACCCTGATCATAAAAAGTCACCAGTTCAATGATGCAAGGCAGTGCAATAAAACAAACCCATGTCCAAATCTAAGCGTTTATGTGACTGCTGTTGTTGCTCAAATGAGTGGACGCTGAAGGAGGAGGTCAGTGTTTGTGTTTTCCCTCCTCTGCAGCTGATTGTGCAGAGCGCACAAAACAATGGTCTCAGCAGAATTCTGCCCCCACTCTCTTTTCTCGTCTCCATGTGTAACCGGAGAGTTTTTCTTCAGTCTGTAAAATGACTCACTTCTTTCGCACAAAGCCCAACAAAAGCGCACACCACAATAACCAGCCTCTTCCAGCCATGTCCGCTCCTCTGGCTCTCACATTTCACCCAGATAAATGAAGAGCTCATTTCTGGACCTGATGTCAGGGCTTTTCTCTACAACTCTGGATCCCAAACAGCATCATTCGTTGCCTCCACTTTGTAGTAGTTCCCATGTCATCTGTCTGCCAACCTGACACTCTACTAACACACGTCATTAATGCTGTCCTCCTCCTCTCTGGACACTTCCTGTGCCTGTTTCAGCTGGCATGTATTTAGCCGCAGGCTGATGAATGGAAACTTCCCAATAGGGGAAATCCTGTTCTGGCCTATTGTGTCTCATAATAACCACCGCGAACATCTTAATCGCAGGACCAACCTCAGACAGAAGACTGACTAACTTTCCCATTAAAGGAGAAGGAATGATGCAAATGGTCGGCGCTGCTTTCTGCCTGGTAACGAGGATGTGGGGGTATTTTGTACAGAAACTGGAGAGTGGCTATATAGGTTACACGTGGTTTCCATTTGCATCAGTTAAGCCTCTGCCACATCCTGCACTAATACAACAAACACAACGGGGACGCTCTGCCCTCCTCAGCACAGTTTCGGACACTTTTCAAGGACGGACTGTGCTTCAAGGTTCATATACAATTTTCAAAGTCAAACTCAAGCACTTTTAAGGGTGATTTTCAAATGAGGGACTTTGATTATGAGTCTTATGAAGGTATGACGTTCTTATTTTTGCTAAGCTACTGTTTGTTGATCCACAGTTCAGACAAAACTGTGACAGTTCTGACCGTGTTTCTTTAATTCCAAACAGATCTTTATTGACATCACAAACCGTACAGAAAATGGAGATGATTTGTTACTTATCTCTTAATTGCAGCTGTTTTCTGTCTAAAAACAGAGTTAAGCTAACAGAGCTATAATGTCGACTATCAGGTAATGCAGCTCATGAACTGTATAAGATACACTGTTATTCTGAGCAGTTTATTGTGAATTTCATCTTCAGAATAAGGTCAAAAACCCAATGGACAGAAACATTTTCAGGTTGTAGTCCAGGCTGTAAATATGTCCAAACTCGGAGCCCATTACCTCAAATGTTCAGTTCTGGTTGAACGGGACAGAGCAGCACTGCCAACAACCTGGAGGGGGCGGGGCCTGAAGTGGCAATTAAAGGGCCAGAGCTCCAAACCACCTTTCTGGTGTCATTCCTCAGAAATAGGGTTGAAGATGGACCTGTGGAGTTGAATGAAGAATTCAGACCCAAGCAGAGCATTTACAGTTTATGGAGACCACAGGGAAATGTGGGAAAAGGAACAAATTCCATTAAAAAAAGACAAATATCACTACTTTAAAGTGAAGGCGTTTTCTCAAACAATAAAGAAATATGGAAGGGGATGAGAATCTGTAATGGGAAAAGTAACCAAACTGTTTGAAAGGTACCTGATTGTAGGGAATACATCTTTAACTGGAGAGAATGTAAATTTTAGTCTTAAATTTTTCACAGCAGGAAAAAAACATGTCTAACATAAACCATTACCAACAGGTGTTTACCATTTATGTGTCCCATAAGCTGCACCCCTTAGCCAGCATGTACCAAACCAATTCCGTAGGAAGTAGCAAGATAAACTCCACCCTCTGGTCACTTCCTGTCTCCAATCCAACCCCCCCCCAGCATAATAGTTCAAGGCTTGAAAACAGGTGGCTTCATCCACTCTTTACATCATTTCTGGTTCTGACATGTCAAATATTGAACTGTCAGAGGTTGAATCTGTGCCGTTTTTTATGTTAAATCAGAAAATACATTGAGATCTACGCTGCACTGCTGCATTTTTCACACACACAACTTTGATTTGTGCTGCACTCTGACAGCCATAGAGAGGGATCAATACCTAATACTTTTTTCCGTTATGCCTGCATCTTAATTTTCCATTTAGCTACACATGGAGCTATGCATGGAAAATAACTCTTCCCCATTAGTTTAACATCATTTCTCAAGTGCCCCAGATGTCCCAGTCTCAGTTTTCAGTCCTTTTCATCATGTATTTCAACAACTTTCTTTCACTGTGTTTTCTTATCCATGCATTTTTGTCAGCTCTGCAGCCTCACTGCTTTCAAACTCCACGGCCACTTTTCCTGAACTCAAACCCAACGCCTGAACGCTAAACTGGGTGTGGTGTGGTGTGGTGGGAGCGGGCTTTAAAAGTCTCAGAGAGGTAGTGTGTGGGTGATAAAAAGTACAGGTGCAAGGAAGTTGAACAGTCAACATTTTGCCTTCCTTGGCTTACTTCGCACAAATGTCTCACATGGCTTGGTTTCCCACACCATCGTCACAGGAGATGCTGATTCAGGCTCTGCTTCCCAAAGCTGATCCAAGTCCGCTTGAACCTGACAGCCACATCCACAAGGAAACCCCACCGCTCCTCTCGGGGCTCTGTCAGAATAATAGGCACATTTCACCTCAATGTATATAGTATCTATCTGAACCCAAATCACAAGAGAGAAGAAACAAAACTGAACTATAGAAATATTCTTCCCACGTCTCTTTCAATCTGTTAATGAAGTATCACACAGTCTCATGCTTGTTTTTTTTTTTCTCTCAGCGCCTCTTCCATCGTAGAAGGCCACATCTGGTTTCCATAAGCACATGCATGTCATCACAAAGAATATGGGGGATGGGGTGGGGTGGTGGAAGAGGAGGGGGAAAGGTTTGCATATAGAGTATCAAGGGGAGCTTGAACTTCAAGAGGTGGTTAAGAGTTACTGTCAAGATACGGCAGCCTTTCATCGTATGTCAGGGTTCTCGTCTTGTGTGTTTTCATGGCCCAGAACTGATTCCCTCTAGTCAAGAATGAAAGGAAATCTGTGAGTGTGTGGCAGAGAAAAACCATGGATAAATAGAATACACACGGAGAAAGAAAAATCCTAAGTCAGACAAGAGTAAGAGGAAAGGCAGCGAGACATGCAGAGATCAGAGAGGCCACATCAGAGATGGCCTTTGAAAGTGGAGCTTCGTGGGCTGCGTTCCTAACAGTGCTGGACACAAAGACCCGTGTGGTTCCACCGAGGAGGGGAGGAGGTGGCAGACTGCTTACACAGCCCAAACATATTGTTTTTACTGCCCACTCATCAGCAGAAGACTGGCCTTGCTCAGCCGACTGGCAGGTCAAGGAGACCTCATGAGGCCTGAACCATTGACCCGAGCCCTACAGCAGGACGCAGGTGGTCCGTTGTGGTCCGCCGGCCGTCAACTGTGGTTCTGTAAAAGCCCTAAGACTGTAGAGATGTTGTTCTGAGTCATCTCGACATGTGTAGGCACAGCGCTGTACATCTGTTCAGATGGGGATTTACTAGGTCCAAGGGTCTTTACCAAGTCTGGCATTCCAGTGAGCTGGGTGGGTCCACAGCTGAGCGGCCTGAACCCTGCTCCTCCAGGGTTAGAGCTGCAGGAGGAGGCTGGACTAGACCAGAGGTTTGGTCTTGAAAAGGTATTACTAAACAAACTGACATGTCTATTAATTTCACTAAATTACATACCCCAAACATCTCATTTACATGAATGTCTCTACAACAAAAAATATGATATACCTGAACTAGACATACACAGCCGAGGTAAGGTCTAATAACACTTTGAGCATCACATCTTCTTTCCACTCCTTTTGGCAGCAGTTCTTTACAGTTTTTGTTGTATTGTGCACTCATAAATCTAAAAACATTGTGCAGTTTGTTCCATCATTCTGGTCCTTCATATTTCACATACACTTAACATCTTGAACAGGGTATCATGGCTTTGCCCTGAAGTTCAACTCCTCTCGAAAGGCTCTGGCTGTTTCGCACTCATCACCACCATCAGGTACCAAAACCCTACCAGATTAACAAATGCACATGAAACAAGAAGTCGCCCCACTTTGAAATGTGACTCGAATGCTGCCAGAGATGCCAGGGTGAGGGATTCACTGGTCCTCGCAGAGTCCAGACGCAGAGTTGCATCAGGCCAGAAAAATGTTCTGCTCAGCGACCATAGGGCTGTAATTACATAGGAGCACTGCTGAGCTCTGCAGGATGAACGTCAAGACCGGGGAGATGGAACAAGGGAACAGAAGAGGGAAGAGGGCAAACGCATGATTTACTGCAGACTGAACGAAGGGAAAGGTGACGTTAACGCAGACAGATAAGAACAAAGGTGAACACCCTGTAACATCAGCAGATATTTCATTGAATAAAAACCTGTTTGTGAACGCCCCAACCCTGAATGGAAGAAAATGTGCATCTTTAAATCAACTGTAGAAGCTGGTAGACGTATACTCCTCAGTACAGCACTATGTTTTTGCAGTTAAACTCTGCAGCATTAAGTCCTTTACCTGCGGTCTGACAGCACGGATGAGTCAGTGTGGTGTGACTGACACCTTGTGGATTTACAGTGCAACCACACTTTAGTTTCTCCACTGTAGTGCTGTGCCATGATGCCATGTGATGGAGGTCTGGCATCCTCCAGAATCCCTCTGGAACAGGAGGTAGAGACAACTGTGGTTTGGTTGATTTAAAAGAATCACACTCATCTAAAGCGGCACCAAGTGGAGGATGAAGCAAGCGTTTTTGCACAAGTGTTGGGGAGATGTTTGAGTGCATCATTTGTAGCAGAGCAAGCAAATCTTGATATTGAAATGAGTAGTGAAATGTTCTCTAAAGAAAAATGCACCATACGTTTATGTAACTTTCCATTTCCCGAGTGTATTTGCAGCTTGAAGGTTGTGGCTTTTCTTCCATAGCAAGCAGGAGTTTGAAAACAGTAACAAAGAAAAAGAACACTGTAATAATCGCTCAATGGCAGGATTATTAATAACAATAATAATGGATTAGATTTCTATAGCGCTTTTCAAGGCACCCAAACTAAGGGTATCCTGTGACCCAGACTAACCACAGCTTCAAGTCAACTCAACCAGTGTTTGCCCAGGTGACAAATTCAGAAACACTCCAACACACAAATAAACGGCGTAGAAACTTTTCTACAAACTGAACTGGGAAAACGCAAAAGAAACTTCACAATTATGTAAGATTCAATTTTTTTTATTATTTGTACATTCACCACTGATAGGCGTACTTGAAGAAAATTAAAAAACAAAAACAAACCTTTGTACTAAAATGATAAAATAATAACGATTAAAAAACAATATTAAAACCATTGGTGAGAGAACTCATAATGCAACCTCCCTCTTGGGCCTGTATTGACACTACAGGGTAAGAGAATCGGAGGAAGAGGAGGAAAAGGGAAGGAGGAAGAAGAGAATCGATGGTAAGGACATAATCATAACTGTGTCATGTGTGACAAACTCCCTCCTGCAGAGAATGACTCATCTCTAAACTGAACAAAAGGACAGATACACTGCATTGCCTTGGTAGTCACTCAACTGTCCAAAAATACTCCAAAGCTGCCTCATTTATAGACTTGGATTTTGATTAATCTTATGTCTGTACAAAATGCCAAACACACCTACTCCAATATTTTCAGATTTCTGCACACCCCTGCAGGAGTGGAAGCAGGAGTGTTCACTTTAGGCAGGACCAGCGAGGACAGCCTGGGACTACATACAGCAGTGGAAGGATTCCTCATCCAGGCTGCAGAGCCGTTAACACTGAGGCGACAACAATTGATTGCAAATAATAATCAGCACCTACACTTGAGGGCAACAACGGGGAACATCAGGAGACAATTAAAATTACCCAGGGTGCCACACTGCTATGCCGTCAAGATAAAAACTGAAAAAAGAGATGCAAACATATAAGGATAATATAGCAAACCTTGAGACATGAGCAAACGTAGAGCACTCTGGGAAACAACACTGCAAAAAAAAAAAACCATGGTCCCCTGTAAGCATGACTGTGTAGGTGTAGATGTGCTTTAAAAAAACATGACAATTTTAGAGATGGTGCGACATCAGTTGGTCCTCTGTTTAGTCTTTGTTGTAACAAAGTACATGTAGTGAAAAGGCAAATGGAAGGTGGCCTGTCGGACAGTTCCATCACGCGTTTGGCCGTTAACGCCGCCGTTCTCGTGGGTCACTGCGGCTGCGTGAGCGCCTGCTGCCGCCGCCTGTCCCACTGCCCCCTGGTCTACGGTAGCCATCCCTGCGTTTGTCGTTCTCCCTCTCCCTCTCCCTCTCCCTGTCTCTGTCTCTGTCCCTGCCTCGGTCTCTGTCCCTCTCCCTCTCTCTGTCCTTATCTTTCTCACCCTCACTCCGGTCTCCTGCAGCGCTGCCTCCAACTTTAATCCTCTCCTTGCGTTCGTCTTCCCTTTTTTTCTCCTCCTCCTTTTCTTCTTGCTCCTTCCTCCATTTCTCACGTTCCTTCCTTCTTTCTGCTCTGGCAGATTCCCGCTGAACAAACTAGAAAAAAGTGTCAGAAAACATCGCCATATTTATACAATGTATGATTGAGGACACTGCTGACAATATATTAAACTGAGGTACATGTGCAGTTGAAACTAAAATCTTTGTGTCACAATTAAGCATAAGAAACTCAACATCATGATTTATTGAAATTCCTTGAAGCACATGTTCAATTAAAAGAGAACTTGTGATGTAATAGAAATATAAGTTTATGGTTCCACAAAGCAAATGAGATAAAATAAACAATCTAAAGAGACGGATAGCTGCATTCAAGTAAAAGCGGCATCATTTTTTCACATTAATTAAAACTTTTGACTAATAATCAGCAGATTAATTTAACACTGAACTGTTTTGTATCTCACCTGTTCCTCTGTAAGAGGAAGCCAGTAAATACAAGGAGCTGCTTTCGTTTTTCGAAACAGGTCATCAAGCAGCTTCGCAGGGAGATCCTCTGCTGTTTTCTCTGCAAAAATAAAAACCATGTGAATCTAAAGCCTGTTTTATCAAACTACTGCCCTACCTTGACCCTGTACGACTTACCCTTCTTTTCAGTTTTCTTCTCCTTGCTCTTTCCCCTCTCTTTACGTCTTCTTTCTCTGGATCGTGACCTCCTCGGACCTCCCTCCCTCTCCTCTCCAGGTTTCCCAAACTCTCTGACCTTGTCGCGGTCCCACTCCCGCTCTGCTCGAGCCCTTTCCCTGCGCTCCATCTCACGTTCACGCTCTGCCCACTGGTCACGCTCTGGGAGGAGTGAGGGCAGGCCTGATGTTCGACCACGACCGGGTCCCTGGTCCTCTGCTCCAGGTCTGTCTCCTGAACCCAAGCCTTTATGGAAGTCCAGCTACAAGGCAGAGACAATGTCAGGCGATAAACAATGTGGACAGAAGAAACAGTGCCTGGAGCTGTGGTCTTACCTCATCCTGCTGGCAGAAATCTACACTAAGGACTTTGGGGTTGCTTTGAGGCCATTTCACGCCATGAAGGGCTGCCCGAGTAGCAACAGCCTCTTCAGAGCTGGAATACTAAACACAGACACAAGAAGATGATGACCGCATGATACGCAGAAAATATTTTCACAGACCATCTGATTTAGAGCTACAGCCCACATTGTTTTGGAGAAAAACAAATGCTTGAGGTTACTCACAGTGACGTAGCAGTGAGACTTGATTTTGTCGATCCAGAAGCCCTCCTCCACCAGTGTGCCAGTTCTGCCGAGTAGTTCCTTGAGCTGCCCCAGAGTGAATGGTCGAACCTGAACAACACATTACAGAGCTATTCAGAGGGCTGCTTTACACAAAACCACTAAAAATTAGCAGAAACCATGCATGTAGAAAAAGGATTACATAAAGGAGGATGTAAATACATATACAAAACATAAAAGAGCTCAGTCTATAGGTGGTCTACAGACAACAGATGACATTTATTATCAATTATATATTGCAGCAATGCTGTACTATGGATAATGACTAGATGTGGGAATAAATGCTATTACAACTATTACAACAACAGTTTCTCACCAGATTGCAGACGTGAACAATATTGGAGACTTTCCCCCGAGGCGGTGAAGGCTGCCGTGCTGTGCGCACAGGGTCGTCAATGGTGATGGAAACGCCAGTCTTCTGCTGGCTGATGGAGCGACGAATCAGAGTGTCGCTGGGAGTCACTAAGACAAACAACCAAAGAATCCACCCTCTTACTCTAGCAAACAAGAGTTATAGCCTACATTCATTTTTCTCTAAAGCGTCCAAGCATTAGACTTATTGTTTGTAGAGTTTATGATTGAAGTCCTCAGATTGTATCTAAAGATGACTTCACATCATATCTTTGTCTGTTGATGATTAAGTCCATAGACTCTTAGGGTCATTTCATTGTCAACGCAAGGACACGCAGACGCAAAAGCAGACGCAAAAGCAATGAGTCGCATTGACTGCCATGATGTGTGCTTGAGTCGCAAAATGTGTTGTCCATTTTTTTGATACATGACACAGCGACACATGTAATACCATGCATCGCTGGCGGGGGCAATACGCAAGCGATGTCGTTTAATTTAACACATTATATTAAAAGAAGAAGATGATGACGGTGATTCACTGGTGTCTCCAGCAGGAAGTGAGCCATTGGAGCCAGCAGGTTGGAGACAGACATTCAGAAGTATTGGAAACATTATCCGGTTTAACACCCAGACTGTACCGGACTCAGAGCTACCCCTTATTATGCTAGCAATGTATTGCATTTTACGTGTCACCTGGCTTGCTTGCATTCAGTGTATTAACTATGAAAAGAAATGCGTCGTTCCCGTCGCATGCATTGACTATGTAGGCAGCCTTACCAGTGTTGATTTCCGCGTCATGGCTGGTATGTGATGGTGACTGCGTTTCCATGGCTGTAGGATATGAGGTGTCCATCTTCTCCTCATGAGGCCTTGTCTTCTCTCTGTCTCCCCGTAAATCGTCTTCCTCCAGCTCCTCTCGTCTGCTCCTCTTAGCCTCTTTCTGTCCATTTTCCTGACTCTCCGAATGGACCACCTTGAAAAAGAGAAATGTACCAACAGATTGAGTTGACAGGTACTGTAACTTTAGTTGGAAGTACCTTAAATAAAATATTTCTAAACCACCAGCCCTCAGAACCCAGAAAGCACCTAAACCCTCTGAAAACCCTGAACTGAAAATGAACTTTCATGAATGCAAGAAATATTTGATGTGAAACGCCAGGATTTTTCAGTGACAGGGAGGGAGAAAACACCTGAAGTCAAAGATTTTTGCATGATAGATATATCAGGCAGAAGTTATGGTTCAGTGCAGAGTATTATTATCACTATTTGATTTTACTATTACCAGGTCTAAACTTTCAAGAAGCCTGGAATGGATCTTTAGGAGATGGGTACCCACCTGCGTTACAGTACGCCGGATCTGGAGGTCTTGGTCAGAGCGCTCCCTCTCTTCATCTTCAGCACCAGAAAGGACAGCCTCCTCTGGGTGAAGGTCCACTACTGCCTCCTGGCCTAGACACGGTCGAATGTCTGGGATCAGAGACTGAGGGCAAACAAAACAGATACATAAATAAACTTCAATGCATTTACCAAATCAACCGTACTACTACCTACACAGTTAATATGAAAATGTCAAACCAGTCTTATTGTGCTGCAAATACCTTAAGTGAATCTGTGGTGATGCTAATGGAAGGTTTCTTGGCAGTGACCGCTGTACTGGAGCCCCATCTCCTCTTACGACCTGCTGCGGATCCCAACTCTGGTTCACCCTCTACACTACCAGCACTTGGAGACGATTTGCTGCCTGAGAGGACAACAAACACACACTCTCTAAATCCTCAGGTAAACTCAAGCATTCAATGCAGCAGAATGTGCTACATCACAAACCAGTGTCCCTAAGCCACACCAAGCCATGATCACTCACAGCATTTCAGATGAAAAGGCTTAGAAGTTCCCAAATTCTAGAAACATGCATAATTATTTTTCCCTAAGGTATAAATTACAAGGCTTCTATGATGAAAGATGACACAAAAACAGTCATGGCTGAGGGTAAAAGGAAAACAAGTGGGAAGGTGTACTCACTGCTAAGAGAGATCTTACGAGCCGAGAAGGCCTTAGGTGTCTGAAACAGAAGATAAAAAAAAACAACCCAAGGTAGGGGGGAAAGGTGAGTCAGACATCATGGGTAGAGACAAATGGACAAGTACAGGTTGGAGGGAAGATGATACTAATGAATAATAGAAACTGCTGTTGTATGCTGTGTGGTGTCAACACTTTGCCTTTATAACTATATAAAAAAACTACTATATTCTTGAGAATTATCTGCTTTAGAAGCACAAACAAGGATCTGATGAAATAATCAATTTAGAAACCAATAGTGAAATCTTTGTGTCTGAATATTCATGAACTCCACTTATTTAAATAATTCCCCAAAAACAAACACTAAAAAGGCAAAATATCTGGAAACTAAGCATTTCAACTTAACTATAGGCTATGAAGTGTACAGAATATAGTAGTGAGTAGACGTCTACTTATTCCCTGGTACCACTGACACCTGATCCTTACTGGTTTGGACATGGCCCAATCTCGACTGCAAGTACTGTATCTAGGCAACAAGGGTCCAATCAAAGGTGGCTGAGATGTTTGGGTGGAAATCTTAAAGGCGGTTGACTGCAGGATGGATTCAATAGTTCATTGAGGTAGGGGCCGGGAAATGCTTTTGGTCAAAGCAGTCATCCTCAGATGTGTGGGCATTAAAGTCTTTAAAAGATGCACTTGCAACAGAACATGCCGAGTCCTCAAATTAGATGGAGATCAGATGATAAGTTCTGCCAGTCACTGAGCAAGAAATCTGAACGTTAGTGTTCGTTTGAGTCGACGTGATGGTTGTTGCTGCAAGATACTGGCACAGCAATTTCCTCTGTAACTCAAAATCTGTTGAGTCCACTGCAGTCCAGACTAAAGGTGTGGGGCAAAAAGAGAATTCTCTTAAAATCCCAGATTGGCATTTTGTGGCAAAAGTCAAATTCCATCCATGAGATTAATAAAATCCAAAAAGTCCTTTGTCAAGCATGTTATAGTTCAACCCACAAACACAAGGGTAGGGTCCATAGTGCACAATGATGTTGTGACCATTATCGAGGTACAACAAATCTTAATGTCTTTGAGTGAAATTCTTGGTTGTTGACAGCGTTCCCCAGAAGTCTTTAACTAGACTTCATATCTTGAAGTCTTGCTTGGTTGTTCTTTACTGATTTTAGGGCTGGATCACAGAGTAAGTAAAAAGCTAAACGAGGTGGGCCACTGGCTAGCCAACACCCTGTCTGAATCTTCTTTTCTGGGCTGCAGCTTTTGCCAGCCACATCCATGACAATGAGGCAGCCCTTGTTGCTAGTGATGTCCCTCTGCAGTGCAGCCATGGGGGCATATCTGTAGTCAACTCTGGATTCTTGGGGATAGTGGAACAGGTGCAGCAGTAGCAGTAGTAGCAGCAGTAGGAGTAGTAGTACTGGCAGAGGTAGTACGCAGGTACCAATATGGGCAATGGAAGAGGCATGAGCACCTTTTAACAAAGCAATCATTTGGGGTTTAATCATCAGCCACAGTGAGAAAACACCCTTGCTGTTGCTGCCTATGACAGTACCAACAAAGGTTGTACAAACAGCCAAATCAATTAAGTTACTGTATAAATACATTCTACCATTCGTGAGAAGAGCTCATCAAGCCATCTATGACATTTTTGTACATGTAAAGTAATTTCCAACAATGAAACTAAAGAAATCAGGTTACATCCAGGTTATTAATAGCTATGTGCACCTCACGTTGACTGAACTACAATGTGCATTATGGCTCATATAGGTTTATCCCTTTAAGTTCTCAGCTACTTGTAGCTTTGAGAACCAAGATGCTTCATGGTTCTAACTGCCTTACCTCCTCGTTGGCCTCTGGAAGCTTCTCTGGCTCTGCCATGGCAGTCTCCTTCAGCTGCCTGCAGAGTGCGACAATACACAGCCACTGATTAACAAGCACTAGGATTTAATATACGATAGCAATCAAACTTAAAATTCTGTGCTCATACAAGACACTGATGGCAAGACAGCAACAGACATTATTACAATATTTAGCAAAGGGCTCAAACAAATATGAGACAAATCTGTTGGAATTCACTGATAAAAGTCAAGATATTCACATTTATTTAAAGGAAAAACTGTTTTTTCTTCAGGTTGGGTGGATTGAAATGGTAAGGAAAGTCTAAAATGTAGCTGTCTTATCAATTAGACTTAAAATTAAACTTTATTCATGACATAATTAAAAAATACAGTAACACAAGTGAGTAAGCCTACTATGGCCTAAAATCACAACATTGCACTAAGGGCAGAAGCTGGAGTTTATCATAAATGTCTGATTGTTTCGTACATTTGTATGAATGTATTCAATGACAATGTGGAGAGGGCTTGACTTCAAAACAGAACTGTTTTCAATAAAGGGGTAAATAATAAATAAATGAATGAATGAAAATAAAATTAGCAGCAGGAATAGGCAAAATTCTAAACATGTTGAATCTAGACTTTTGTAACATGTAAACTGGTTAAACGCTAAAAAAACAAATTATGGCCCTTTTCATCTAATGAAAACTCTACTTTATAATTACAATGTTCAGCTAAGGAGGACTAAAAATAATAATTTACGTTAGAAGGCCTGAGGAGCCGAACCACGGATACCGACTCAACCAGGTGATGCTGGATCAGGAGTGAACCCCCCTCCCCACCACCACCACCACCACCACTGTTGAAGCCACAGTCAGTCAGCTGTTGAATTCTCTCAATGTGAGGAAAGTAATGAATCACTGA
>JAPTYQ010000010.1:30439845-30487583 GCA_029814465.1 Ostorhinchus cyanosoma
CCACCACCACCACTGTTGAAGCCACAGTCAGTCAGCTGTTGAATTCTCTCAATGTGAGGAAAGTAATGAATCACTGAGGAGTCGATGAGAACCACAGTCCACTTTCACACCTGCGGAGCCCGTCAGGACTTACCTACACCACTACACATTACAGGACGGACGGACGGACGCGCGTCTCACGGGCTCAATTCAACCTCATGCGCGTTCACGTGAATGCGTCCGCTCGTTCCGACTGAAATCAACTTGTAGGAACTTGGGAGGCAGTGTGTGCTAGGTTCAGACGCAGCATGCAGGCTGAGGCTGCTGCTGCTGCTGCTAAAACCACTGCGACGCAGCTCTCCGCCTGCCCCCCCCCTTCTCTTCCTCCTCCTCCTCTCCTCGTCTTCCTCCTCCTACCTCCTGCCTCCACAGACTACTCCTCTGTCGGAGCTCCCATGAGCCGAAGCCTGCGGAGGACAAAGCCTCGGCCGCTGTTCAATAAAACGGCTCTTTGGACAAACACACGCCGGCATCTGCTGCTACGAGCATCCGAGCTGCACGGCCATGTTGAACGGAGGAAAAATCCACGGTGTAGAAGAAGGACCCGCATCTCCAGAGCCACACCGGCTCAAGGCAGCCTCCACAACGCCTGACGGCAATTTAGGAACGCCTCTATTTATCACCACAACGAATTCACAGTGTGAAAGCACAGGCACCAAGACATATGGTGCATTCAGTTACAGCAGAATTAGCCATTCCGTTAAATGTACGCACACATCCAAAAGCATAATTAGCAGCGCAGTCAGAAACAGTCCCATCCACACAAATGGAAGCTTCATTTAAAGCATCTGCTCCAACACCACACCACACACAACTAAGGATGTCCCGATCCGATCTACACATCAGTATCTGCTGCCGATCTGGCACTTTGACAGGATCGGATTTAGTCACGAGATCGGGCTGTTCGGACTGGGGGGGGGGACAAACGTCCGGCCCCCTCAAATTAAAGTTTCCGAAGGTAGGGAAATGCAGCGGAAGGCTTAGGGGAATTAGTCCAGAGTTTATAAAGTCTAAAATAATAACAGTTAATGATGATATGGTCCAATTCCAAAAAGCACCATCTCTGGACAAAGCCAGAAGCAATTTATCACCAAATCAAGTTAAGGGAAAGGACAAATGTTAAGATCCAAGGATGTCGAACAACGAAGAAAAGATTCTGTTGATCCAATAATGGTGTAAGACTATGGAACAGACTACGCGTTGAGCTGGAACAGTGTCCAAACATCCAACAGTTTAAAAACAAACACAAACTAATGATTTTTACTAAATATAGAGGAAAGGGCAGCCCAACTGTGACCTACAGTCAAATAATAGAATAACCTATATACATATGAAACTCATCTTAACTACTTAATGTAGTAATTTAACCAACAGCAAAACATCATATTCCAGATAATTCTGTTTGTATGTGGCCCTGCTGTCCTGTGATAACTGTGTCTGTAAAGAGAATATTTACAGTTTGGAAAACAGCCCTATCTACAGCTTTGTGACAGTGTATGTTCCATCATGTTCAGGAAGAAAATCTGTAGATACCTGGTTTGACAAGTAATTAAACTGTCACACCAATCTAGTGATAAAAAGTACAATATTAACATTCATAGAATATTGCCCTCTGAGATGCAGCTGATAAAACTGAACGTACGTCTGAGTTGGTGGCCCAAATCTGTCACATTTACATTTACCTAATGTGCCTGTAAGCTTTGATAAGCCAATGAACGGCTTTGGTGAATATTAAAAACACAGAAACAAGGACCAGCCACTGCACATTTGGAGGGTTTTCCCCCTTGAGTTGAATTTCCATTAGTGTTATCTGTAAATTGACCCCCAACACCCTTCACATCTGTGACTAAATCATGAAAAATATGGGTTTGACTGTTTTCATCCAAACTGCCTGTTTATTTCCATCACATCTGAAAACCCACCATTACGTGAGCTTTTCAATTACTTAATTTCTAGATAATTTGTCATTTCCACAGAATGAAAGCGTGATCACTCTTATTTTGTGCTGTGTGTATTACTATTCCTGTCATGTTATGATGAAGCAGCTCCTCCACTGCTTTCATCAGCACTGTTTCTTTTCAACAGCTTTGTTTTATACCTCTCTGTCCTTAGTAACCTCTCGCCTCCACTGGGTGAAGACGCCTACAAAATACTACAGAGAAGCAGACCCTCCATGTAGAACAAAAGTTTGGTGTTTCAGTTCCATGTAGTTGAGCACAAGCAACACTCCACAAGCCGTAATACAATTAACATACACTTCTGACTGAAAACAAATGACACTTAATATTGATGGCTTTTTCTTTCAGAGAGGATTACAATAAGACTTGTATATGTACACTTCTATGCTTTGTTAGGGAAGAGGCCAATTAGACAAGGGTGATACATGAAACAACAAATAAAAAGACATCTTACAAAGAAATCACTACAGATCAGAAATTATCTGATTCTGCAGTTACAGAACGATACTGTTTCACACCTGTACAATATCTGATCTGTTGCATGTTTACTTATTGTTCAGTGAAGAATGCATTCAACAGAACTTGACTATAGCTATATAACACTATACAGCTATTACAACACAAATAGATCAGTCTGTGTGCATATACAAGTAGGATTTTACAAAACATAAACTGAAAGCCAGACCTTTGTTTGTCCTGCCTTTCTTCCTCATCTTTGCTGTCCTTTCTCTTCCGTTGTGTTCTGTCTCTGGAAGGTGCTTCACTTAGTTGCTCCTGGGGATTCAAAAGCACAGGAAATAGATTCAAATTCATAACGATATAATGCACAGTGAACCGCCGAGTGTGTCTGTAGATATAGTTTTATGTAAATTGACTTGTCAGACACACGCTGCAGACACATGTTGATATCAGCAGCTGACCTTTGTGTGACTGAGTCCATCAGCAGAAGCAGACATCTCTCTTTTGCACGGGGAGGTTTTCTGGGATTCCTTTGAACCCTCAGCCTGAGCCTTTACTGTCATCCTGTGCAGAGGTGAGGCATCTCTCTCAGGTTTCTCTTCCTAAAAGAAAACAGTGGGACAGCACATCAGACAGAACAGAGGATGTAAACCATGTGCTTTGGTTTAAATGGAATAATACAACTAAGACAGAGCTCGATGTAGACACCTGCTGCAGAACCTGTGCATGTGAATGGCTCAGAGAAGGGATATTTTCTGATGTTTATGACGCTAAAATTCAATTAGCAATGCAAACATAATTAAATTAGCTTTACTTGAGCAGCTGTAGTTATTGCAGTTCAAGTAATTCCTTCAAATCAAGAGACACTCTGAATCCCACTGAATTCAACTGTGTATGAACTCTTTCCTTATTTGTTTTTCCGCAGGCATTACCACAAATCAATCAATCAAATTGTATTTATATAGCGGCAAATAATAACAAAAGTTATCTCATGACACTTTACATGTAGAGCTGGAACAAACCAGGCTCTGAAGTCAATTTACAAAAACCAACAGAATCCTCCAGGAGCAAAGACAAGTGAGTGGTGACAGTGGAAGGAAAAACATCCTTTTAACAGTAGAAACCTGGAGCAGACCCAGACCCCTGGAAGATGGGCATCTGACAGGACCAGGTAAAAGGTTAAAGAGAGAGGGTAAAGGAAGAGAAAAAGAGAGAGAGACTGGGGGAGCAAGGGGGGAGACAGATGGATTCAACTGATGCACAGCAAACAGAGAGCTGTCACTGAGAGCTGAGCACTAACCACAACCCAAAAACCCCACATACGCTGACACACATGGGATAGCGTTTATCTGGGTACAGCACATAAATCTGAACAAAGGTCAGAGTATAGCAACACACCTGACTGTAATCTGAGTAAAAAACAGTTTGTTGGCTAAAAAAACAATTCTGGATTCACAGAGTTCAAACTTCAAGGATAGAAACCTGTCACCAATTATAAAAATGTAATGTAGAAATGTCATCTTCTTATATTGAAAAAAGTTAGCATACTGCAATGATCCAAAGAGTTGCCTCAAACACATTCTCAGTTTTTTTATATGTAATTTCAGGTAACTGGTTTCTATTGCCCTTAATGTCTTTTAATACAGGTCATGGTCTCTGCAATTTCAACAAGTTAAACTGAAGGTGTTTCAAGGCCATTAATGATGATTCAATGTGTCAAAGCAAGTATCAAGTGTATTTTTGAAAGTTGACAAAATTCAAGGCCTGGCTGTGGAAACCCTGAAATGTACACTATGGGAGCATGAAGAAGTAAAAATTTAGACTTACTCTTCTAACTCTAGGGGTGGCATGGGTTTTCTCTTGAGAAGATGATGATGAGTCAGAGGACCGAGATGATGAAGAGCCAGAATCAGATTCTGATGAAGAGGAATCATTAGATGACGATCTTCGCTTTGCTCGTTTCTCTTCTTTCTCTGCATCTCTTCCCCGTCGCTGTTCGGCATCCACTCGGCCTGAAAGCCCTCTGCCTTCATCCACTTCTGCTGCTCTTTTGAGGGATACCTTGGCAGCCTCTTCTGTCTTGTTTGAATCTGCCTTTTCCTTGTCCTCCATTTTGTTTTTAGTGTGAACAGCTGCCTCCCCTTCAGACTGCAGTCCAGCAGCACCTTTCTGTCTTGTATCATCTCCCTGACCAGCGTTTCCTTCATGCTGTTGACCCTCAGTATTGGTAGGTGAGGAGAGAGATGGGACCTGAGGCTGAGGACTATCAGAGAAAGTGCGAGGTCTCTTGATGACCATGGAAGTTGAAGATGACTGGGGTGGCAAAGGGGAGTCTCTAAAGAACCGAAACTTCTTGAATGAGGACTGTGGTGACATGGGTGAACTGGATTCTGCAGCCTGGGCTTCACTCCGGGACACAGGGGCATGGACTTCACAGCCTTCCTGCTCTCCTGCCTCTGTTGATGACTTTCTACCTGTTCCTGTGGAAAGGGAGGGGGGAGTGGGCAGGGTGTTGAGACCAATCTCACGGCCACGTTTGGATAGAGGGAGGTGACTCTCCCTCTCCTTTTCAGCCATTCTAGCTTTCTCCTCTTCCAGGGCCCTCTCTTTCTCTAATCTTTCAGTTTCAAGAGCCTTTTGCCGTTCCAACTCCAGAACCCTTTCTTTCTCCCTCTCCTGTCTCTCCTTTTCTAGCCTCTCCTTCTCCATTCTCTCCTTTTCTAGCTTCTCCTTCTCCAGTCTCTCCTTTTCTAGCTTCTCCCGTCTCTCCTTTTCTAGTCTCTCTTTCTCCTGTCTCTCCTTTTCTAGCCTCTCTTTCTCCTGTCTCTCCTTTTCTAGCCTCTCCTTCTCCAGTCTCTCCTTTTCTAGCCTCTCTTTCTCCAGTCTCTCCTTTTCTAGCCTCTCCTTCTCCAGTCTCTCCTTTTCTAGCCTCTCCTTCTCCACTCTCTCCTTTTCTAGCCTCTCCTTCTCCACTCTCTCCTTTTCTTGTCTCTCCTTCTGCAGTTTCTCCTTTTCAAGCCTCTCCTTTTCCAGCCTCTCCTTCTCCAGTCTCTCCTTCTCCAGCCTCTCCTTCTCTAGCCTCTCCTTCTCTAGCCTCTCCTTCTCCAGCCTCTCCTTTTCAAGCCTCTCCTTCTCCAGTCTCTCCTTCTCCAATCTCTCCTTCTCTAGCCTCTCCTTTTCCTGTCTCTCTCTTTCTTTTTTCTCCTTTTCAGCTCTCTCCTTCTCCATTCGCTCCTGTTCCTCCCTCTCTTTCTCCTTCCTCTCTCGTTCCAAGGCTTGTTCCCTCTCAATTCTTTCTTGCTCCAAAGCTTTCTCTCTCTCAAGTCTCTCTTTTTCCTTCCTCTCGAGTTCTAATCTCTGTTGCTCCAGGGCTCGCTCCCTCTCCATTCTCTCAAGCTCTAAAGCCTTCTCTCTTTCGATTTTCTCTTGCTCTAAGGCTTTCTCCCTCGCGATTCTTTCTTGCTCCAAGGCTCGTTCTCTCTCTATCCTCTCCATCTCCAGAGCTTTCTCTCTCTCTATTCTCTCCCTCTCCAGCCTTTCTCTTTCTAAGCGTTCCTGCTCCAGAGCCTTTTCTTTCTCCATCCGCTCCTTCTCCTTTCGTTCAGCCTCCAAAGCTCTTTCCCTCTCTAACTTTTCCTGTTCAAGAGCCCTCTCTCTCTCCTGCCGTTCTCGATCCAGAGCTTTCAGTCTCTCGAGTTCCATTGCCCTCTCTCTTTCTTCCCTCTCTTCTCGTTCTCGCTCCAGGGCTCTTTGTCTATCGAGCTCCTTCTGCCTCTCCAGCTCCAGGGCCCTCTCTCGTTCTTCTCTCTCTTTGGCCAAAGCCTGCTCCCTCTCCAGCCTCTCTCTTTCTAGAGCAAGTTCTCTCTCTCTCTGCAAAGCCTTTTCTCTTTCTAAGGCCTGCTCCTGCTCAAGTCTCTCCCTCTCCAGTGCTCTCTGCCTTTCCTCTCTCTCCAGTGAAAGAGCTCGTTCCCGCTCTGCCTCCATTGCTCGTTCTTGCTCAACTTTCCTCTGTTTCTCCTGTCTTTCTAGCTCAAGAGCCTTTTCTTTTTCAGCCTCCCTCTCCCTGCCCCTGTCTTCTTTAGCAGCGGCCTTAAGCACACTCACAGGTACTTGCACATTGGCTGAATGTGCTCCTGAGACACCCTGGGTGGTGCCTAGATTCATCGAAAATGGGATATGGCCTGTAGTGATGGCTGTGCGAGAATTGGCAGATACTAAACCCTCTGGAGGCCCTCTGCCAGGAATTGATGCAGCTGAGGCTGAAGAGTTATCCTGCCTATCACCATCACGGCCATGCCACCCTGCACCAGAGAAAGCACCTTCCGACTCCATTTTAAGCGCCAGAAGCGTCAGGGGACCAGGCTTGCGCTCAGCGTGCCCACCGTGTGGTTCTGGGCTGCTACTACGACTGCCACTGCTTGAGGATCCAGAGCTGGAAGAACTGGGTGAGCGTCTAGCTGGGGCTACATCAGGACTAGGGGGACTCTGCTTAGGGGTGTCAGGTAGAGGAAATGATAATTCTGGTGGTGGAGAAGGAGGAGGGGTTGGCTGGCGAAGCTGAGGAGACAAAAGGGAAGGGATGTGTTGCTGCTGGGGTTGACAAGATGCGCCAGACCTCTCCCTGGCTACAGGCCCTCTAGCTGGCTCTCTGGGGATCCGCCTCTGGATACTGCCCTCCCACTCATCATCGTCACCGTCCTCTTCTGCGTCCTCGCTATCCTCATCATCACTGTCAACAACAGCTTCGCTGGATGCTGGGCCCCTCTCTAATCGGTGCTCAGCAACACGCATTGTCAAGGAGCCAGAGGCAGGAGGACCAGACATGTCAATATCCTGGTTCCTGTTACTCATCCCCTCGTTCACTGCACCTGACATTGCATCTCCACCGGAAGGGCCTGGTGGCTTGTGCTGGTCAGTCAGTGCATCCTGGTGGCAATACAAGCGAAACAAAGACTTAGTTTGTCATAGACCTATACGTCTGCTCAAAAACAATTCTTATCAGTGGATTCCTTGTAACATGGTATCCTGCCAAAACACTGCATTGTGTCATAACCTGAGCAAATGTATGAAATTTCATTTAATTATGTAACAACACACAACTGTGTAATAATCTGAAACATTTTGTAAGACACAGTACACAGGTTGAATGCAAAACATTGCCCTACATTTCAAATAAATCCTCACATAATATGATGATTATAAAATGAGGGAGTAGCATTTTTTTTTTTACAATAAAAGTGTAAAAATAAGGCACACTGTTTAACAGCCTAATAAAAAGATTTCTTTATCTGTATCCATGCTATATTTACAATGATTCATATAAATGAATCTGTTCATGTAGGGACCCCCCCCCCCAAAAAAAAAAACCAAACAACAAAAGGTTTAAACTTATTCAACATTAAGTTGAAATAGCTGCTGAAAACTGAAACCATTGTATTCTGTAACAACCATCACGATAAGTGGTACATTTTACAAAATATAATACAAAACCAAATGTATTACAGTTTGCATTCAAGCTGTTCATTC
Source organism: Ostorhinchus cyanosoma (assembly GCA_029814465.1). Taxonomy (NCBI): domain Eukaryota; kingdom Metazoa; phylum Chordata; class Actinopteri; order Kurtiformes; family Apogonidae; genus Ostorhinchus; species Ostorhinchus cyanosoma. Next base: position 30,447,828 of record JAPTYQ010000010.1, read on the forward strand.
TGCATTAGAACACAAGATTGATTTGATGTTACAAAATATTAATACATTATATTTTGTAAAGTGACATAAAAGACAGGCTTTACATTAAGTATTGCTCTAGTTTGTTCAATTGAGCAAGATCTTTTACAGCTTGTGGTATGTCCAGGCAAAAAATAAAGAGAAAATCTATGACTGATTATCATTACAGAAGATAACAAAATGATATCTGACCTGGGCTTGTGGAGGGCACGAGGTGCTGTTATTAACTTCTGTATGATCCTCTTGTTCTGTTAGAAAAACATAAAATTAGGCAATCACCAAAACGGTATCAGGACCAAGCACACCCACTGTAACTTGGTTAGCTGCAGCATAGAGTCAAACTAAACTCACCATTAGTATCATATGCTTCACGAGCTTCTCTCTCCAGCCGCTGCCTCAGGAGCTCCTGTTGTTTGGCCAGATATTGCTTTATGAAGCTGTTCTGGCTCATTTCCTCACCAATCTAAATACAAAAAGAAAGTACTGAAAACACATGCCAAGCCCTCAAAGAGACATAGTTATTCCAGACATTTACATGATTAATCATATTTTTTTTATCTATTCCTAAAAGATCATTCCAGAAGTGAAAAAGTGTCTTTGTTAAATGAACATAAAAGCATCTTTGACACACAAACCTGAGAGTTTGGCTGAAGTCCAATATGAGCAGTGGAGGTCCTCTGCAGATTCTCCAACATGAGAGCCTGGTATTGAGACGAGGAACAAACAGGTATACTTTTAAAGTCTTTAAAGGTAAAAATCAAGGACATGGACAACGACGAAGTTTATGCATAAATATAATAAAAGGTAATTACACTTACAATATCTCTATTCCTCATTCATTATTTTAAGTCCTGTAGGTCATATAATATCCTCATCACTGCATGTTCACTTCCTAATTTTAGGGATTGCAGAATTTTGCAAGTGAATAAGTTTGGAGCAGTTGGAGAAGGATAGATGAGTGAGACCTACTCATGGTGGTGGGTGTAATAACAGTAGTTTATGAGATTAACAAGCAGATACCTGATTTATAACCCCTTGGAAACAAAACAACTTGGTATATGGCCTATTTTGACTTCATGAGAAACAGTTGAACGTGTAAGTTTAAGTAATTAATAAAGAATTCTGAGCCACTGAACATTAATTTTAAAAGTAGCCTAATTAATAAATAAATGTAAAGCTAACAGCTATAGATAGATACTAGATACTTTTAAGTTACCTGATTGAGCCAACTGTGAAATATCAAGGCAATTAATTTTTCCATGCAGTTATTTTAGTTTTAAGCTCCTATTTCCTCTCCAAGTACACAATTTCACTCAAGACTTTACTACTGGGAGCTATCAGTTCTGCTGAGACAAGATAGAAGGTAAAATATCTTATCAATGCCAATTGACTGGTCAAACAAAACACCCATAAAATGCAAAGACCATCGAGTAACACTGACATACACATCTTGTCAATTAGAACATAATGAATCATGCTCTTCAGAGTCAAAGAGCAGGGTACGAGAAAAAGCCAAAGGACAAAAACAGACTTCAATTATACAGTCACTTTAGGATTCAGCAGCAGATGTACCATGCTTCTCTGCAGATGCACTCAGTGTCAGTCATGGAGAACCTCGTTACTGTGCTGTACATATTTTATCACGTGTAAACACAAAAAACAACACTTTATGTGTTTTATCTGCATACCAAACTAATTCTGACACCATCAGCAGACAAACTACTTTTATATTTTATATGTATATTTTTTGTTACTTAAGAAAATTAAATGATACATTATCATTGAAGTAATGCTTAGTAATCAAACCAACAAAGAAACGGACCTGGCTATCACAAAGTTCAACTCAATGCAACTTTTACTCATAGACACACAGCACACAACAAAGAGGTGGTAGAGAGATGTGGAACAACATTCCAGCTTCAATAATCGAATGTTCTACCTTCAATACATTCAAACCTGTCTCTAGCAAGGGCTTCAAAGCCAGACCTGTGAACATTAGCTTCATGCCAATATGTGCAGTAACTAATGTATGTTATCAAATGTATTTGCCATCGTGTGTTTTCTTATTGCTGTTCTGTGGTTGATGGTGTGTTGTTTTCTTTGTATCTTTTTTTTTTTAATTATTTTATTTTATTTGACCTTTATTTTACCAGGTAAAATGTCTGAGAACCAGTTCTCATTTACAAACATGACCTGGCCTATTCTGAACTGCCATGGACTGCAGATGGAAAGCAAACTCTGTCCTACTTACATTGACATATTCATCAATATGCACTGTCACCTTTTCAATAAGTCAACTTATGAAAACTACAAAAACACGCGTTAATATTTGATTCATTCGCTTGCCAATGATTTGTGAACCCGCCTTCAGTTTCTTTGACTTTAACTGTACAAGATTACGCAATTTTTGCTCTGCAATTGGCTTTTCCTTAAACGAAAGAAGCTGTGGAGTAAACTTTACTGGGTTTTATTGATGTAACTTCAGAGCAAAGTGTCTGAATCTCCACGGGGTTGAGACAAATAAAAGCGACTGTAAAATAAATGTAAACACCTGCTCTGTTGGCTCAGTCTAGCGGGTAAATAGTAACCGGACTAAAAAAAGAGCTGAATGCTGGAGGAGCGGAATAGATCTGGGTGAATGTGCGTGTCGCAATGTAAACAAACAGACTCATTTGAGGCATATGTACAATCACAGGCCAGGGGCACAGTTCGAGGAAAACTATTCTCCTGAGCACATTCAGCTCTGTGCATTCTGCTGGCTGAATGCTACATATCCCACGGGCATACTTTAGCTAACAGAGCTCCAACACAAAGTCAGAGCATGGTACAGACAGCGCTAAAGCGGTGGGATCAACAGCGGCAAACCAGGCGCTAAGGCCACCGCTCAACTCAAAGCGTTAGCCGATGGAGCTAACAGGCTAACAGGACAACATCAGTCCGACACACACTTTGAGAATGGACACCAAGTTGACTTAACTCCAGCTCTGGGAACAGGGGGAGCTGTTCCGCTGGAGGGAAATTCCCCTCGACGACAAGTCGGTGCAAATAAGCGTGTTTTCAACCTACAAGTGCCCGTTAACCGTGGTAACTCCACTACGCCGCTCGGTAGTAACGATACTCAGTTGTCGGCCCTCGAGAGAGCATCAGCCCGTCTCCCCGTTCACGTTAGCCCGCAGCAGCCGCTCATTCCGCAACAAAACTCACCCCCTTGAGTCTTTTAATGAGAGCATTCTTCTGTCCGCTTTTTGAAAGGCCTCGCTCCTCAAGGGCAGCTTTTAAATCTGCTACTCGAAGGGACTGGAGCGGTCTCCCGTCCAGCGTAACGTCTTCGAGATCCGCCATTTTCCGTTCCTCTAGTCAGTTCCCAGCGCGAGCGAGCAACGCCTTCCCTCGACCGTCACCGACGACGACTTCCCCCTGGTCGAACTGGAAAAATAGACCGCAAATACTCGGCTTTTGGACACTCACAACAAACAGAACACATCTAAAGGACTTTAAATTGTGTTAATGCTTCGTACATATGAAAAAAACAAACAAGCTAATATTTTACTCCAGAAACGACTCTCTTTGCGTAATATTTGCGCCAAATTGACGTTCTCCAAAACACAGTGAACTAATAGGCTGCGCATACTGGACACCGACAAAAATCTGATGGAACTCGATCAGATGCACACAATGTACTTGCAACATAAAACCGATAACAACAACAACAATAATAATAATAAGTCATAAAGAAATAAATGCATAAAATGGGACAAAAATTACTTAAACAGAAACATTGCTTGCGAAAGAAGTTGAGATAGTAAAAAAATAATAATACAGTCGTTGTTTCAGAATAAATGTACTGAATTTAAACATCTAATAGCCTATGCAGTATTATTATGGAGGACATAATCTGCGCTTTAAGTTAGTACTTATTATTCAGTGTTAACACTTGAAGACCTGAAACTATTTATGTGTCAACGTCTCTACATTATATATATATATATATATATAAACACATATAATTGAATAATTTCATTCAACCTTCCCTCCATGATTTACCACCACTTCTCAAAACACCTTCAGTAAAATTCAGGTATTTTCCTGTATTTAATTTGCTGATCATGTATAGTAGATGTTCATAAAAGCTCAGAGTAAATTCAAAGATCAAATCAGAGCAGACAAAAGTGACTTTTCCAGCAAACTATATCAATAACTGCAATTAAAAATAAGTGTTTACAACCACTTTCATTTGTCAAACTACATGGGTGTTAGTGCATCTGCCCTTTTTCAGCCAAGATGCCTGAATTTTATTTACTGACCATGTACAGTACATGCTCATAAAGGCTCAGAGTAAATTCAAAGGTTGTTGTATCAGAATAGATAAAACTAAAGAAAAGGTGACATTTTCCATTAAATATATCATTAACGGAACATAAAAATAAGTGCACACAACCATTGTCATTGATCCAACTCCATGGGTTTTATTGGTGAACCAATTTAGCAGAAGATGGCAGTGTTTCATGTTCGCTACAAAGCATAGGACTGTTCAAATGGATCATATCTGATGATGATGAACAGCTGAGAAACTGCATTTTACCTTACTCATTTGAATGTGCTGATTGAATTAATGGTTCAGAAGTTATTTAACATTTTAGATCAGAAACTGTTTAGGTTTTTAATGGTTAAATAACATTCCCTGTATTTGTAGTTTCTTTTAGGCCAACTGATGACTAGTTATGGACTGGTCACAGAATCAGAGGTTATTTCTTTATTTTATTTGTTAATAGTGTGGTCATTTTCTTTAAAGATCAGCAGATATGATTATTGGTTTATAGTTTGTAATAATGTTACAATATAGTAACATTGTCAAATATAATTGGTGTTCAATGTTAACATGAAAAATTGTACCATCACAACATTTTCAGCCATTTTGCCAAGCACTCTTTCAGAGTAACTAGTGATAACAAGCTATTATTTATTAGTACATTTTTAATTCTGCAACATAAATAGTAATTTAGAAATAAAATATACACTGTCAAAATGTAGTAGAGTAGAAGTGTAAAGTTGCAGAATATAGAAACACTGTTAAAATACAAGAATTTCAAACTGAAGCAAGTAAATATGTTTAGTTACAATGCACCTAAAGCAGGGAGAGGCTGAAAGAAGACAGGAAAAGTAGAAAGTGGAAGAAGTGAAGAGATGTAGTGGTTCATTTGGACCTGGAAAACCTGTTTTCAACAGTCATAAGAGGACATTCTCAAAGATCATATTTTTGACACACATTATACTGCAACCTAGTATTTACAGGGGTGAAACTTTTAGTGACTTTAGACACATACAAGTATATTTTGATGTAATAAATATTCTAAAAAATTACAAAAGGTGAGAGTAACTATCACATTCTGTTGATACATTTTAGTAGTTGATTAAGAGGATATGACGATGTATTTGTTTTAGCCCTTTTTAATTTAAATAAGTTGGTAATAAGCATTCTGATGCACACTCCTGACCAGCTGGTGGCGGTGGTGAGCTACAGCCTTATTTACCGGCGAAGAAGAAGAAGAAGCGAGAAGAAAAAAAAAGAAGAAGAAAATATTTGCTAACAAGATTAGTCCGTCTGTATTTTCTACGTGTCCTTAGTATTATGCGGAAAATGCAGCTAGTAACTGTGAAACTGATGCAATAACGCCACAGCTTCGTCTCCGTAGAACAAAATGCCATGTTGAAGTGGAGCAACATTTAAGTGGAAACAGCGTCAGAAGCTGTGATTCGGACGGACTTAAAGCGGAGGTCGGTGAGAATCGCAGCTGTTTGTCCGGATGTCGTGGTTCAGTCACGTCTGTCAGGGCTCAGAGCCGCAGCAGCAGAGTCCTGGTCCGGCTGGGGGGTCACTCACACCCCCGCATTGGACCGCCTGCTCCTCTCCCGGCTCAGAGGAGTTCCCCTCTCCGCCCCAGACCGTAACCGGTCCTCCCAGCCTGGAGAACCTGTCCTGCGTCTCAACGAATGCGGGTCAGTTCCGGGAACCGGAGCCCATCTCTTATGTGACCCTCCAGGAGCAGCGGTGCGTCCTGAGCTGGTTCCAGGGTTGGACCCCAGTGCAGAGGGAGCGGTTCCTGCAGGACCTGCTGGGGAAAGCCGTGCCCGGGAAAGTGTGCACCCTCCTGGATTCCCTCAGTACTCTCCAGGTGTTTAGAAGCTTTGAAAGCATCATCTTTTCTTTTCTGATCTGTCTTTGTGTAGAGAAGAGCTCATTTGAGTTCAGGGGCCACATTCAGCCCGATATGGCCTGCAGTGGGCTGGTATACTCACAAAAATACAGAATAACCTATAAATAAATGACAACTCCAAACTGTTCTATGTTTTTGAGTAAAAAGGCACATTTTATTATTTCTTTTATTTAAATAGGGACAGTACATATTAATAGACATATAATATATGTAAATATGTCAGATTATAGCCATAGGCTAATTTCCACCTGATGAAAATGTTTACATCTACAAACTATCGTTTAAAAATGGGAATAACTTTAACAACCCATGTACAATCTGGAATTTAAAGAAAGTAAGTGCCATTTTTACCATATTATCCCTCAGCTTATCATTTATACATGTGCATTTACACCAGGTATATAAAGGCACAAAACCTTTTGTAACAGATATTGTTCAGATTTCGGAACTAAATTGACTTTGACATGCTTCACTGTCAACTTCATCATCCCACAGGTCCTGGAACCTTGAAAAAGCCAGTTTTGGGCCCCAGCTGTGTTTGACACCCCTGCCCTAAACCATAGTGTCCACTCATACATGAAACATTACAGACCAATATATGTGTGGATATCTAATGCATGTGTATGTGACTAAAAACCGACATAAATCACCCAAAATATTTACCAGTGTGTGTTTTCCTGAAGGTAAAAGACAGACTGCCCAACATCTTTGAATGCCAGCTGCGTCTGTGGACTCAGTGGTTTGAGTCCTGGGGAGAAGAGGAGAGGAATCATTTCCTGCACATGTTGGAAGAGCGCGACCCAATGTTTGTCGCCCACTTTTACAGGAGTGTAGCAGGAACAGCAGGAAGAGACTGAGGTGTAAAGGCCTTATTTCATTCAAACCAATGGTTCTTGATATGGACCACAGAAAATGAGAAGAGTGTGATGTAAAGTGTGTGAGTGCACCAGGATGTACTGCTGCAAGGAAGTGATTTCATTTTGGAAACAGAAATACTTGCATTACAGAACCTGTTTTTCTTCAGTTTTCTAAACTGGTTTACTGTAAAACGATGCACACACGGTCTTTTACGAGGACACCACTGCTCTGTAACCAGCTCTGTATCAGCATGATTAGACAGAAACTACTGCATCCCATTTTCAACAAACGTTTGGAACATGTTTTATAAGGTAGGAGTAAATTCCAGGACTGTGGGACGTGGGCGGAGGGCTGCTCTGTCAGATTCCCCTTCTACTTTATAATGCTTTCATGATGAAGCTTTGCCATTCCATTTGATGACCAAATGGTTAAACTTGAATTAACTGATCAACATCTGATTGTATAATAATGATGGAACCTGGAGGCTCAGTTTACTTTTACTGGACCCTGTCTTCATATAAAAATAAAAAAACAACAATGAAAACTTGTGTTATTTATTTTTACCACTCAGACCTGTTCTCATTCACTAACAGCCTTCCTCAAATGTAGGATCAAAGAATGGGTTACAGAGCTCTTCTTAAGTGGGTTTCCAACTGTCACAATCCACATGTCAGAGGAACTGAAAAGTGTTCTCTGCAAGTGTTTAATGGTGACATGAACAAGTCATGAGATATTTAGAGACTTTGGAAGATGCAACGACAAATTGCTATTTTATAAAATTTGTGTCATGTCCTTAATTATCATTCCCTCTCTTTGTTTTCCCTCAGAGCTGCATTATAATCTGGAGGAAAAGTAAGATAAATGCTAAACTCTAAGACTGTGGCTGTTGATCCACCAGGTTTAATACTTAGTGATAATTTTAGTATTTATTTTTGCAGATAGAATCATGGTGTGACAGAGTCCCAGCCTTACCGGCAGGATCAGGTCAGCATATGTGACTGGTTTCTAAGTATTTTCTGATTTCAAACAGTAGCCAAATGCCGCTCCCTGACGTCATATAATGAGTTTTGAGGTCAATTACAAACACAAATAAAATGTAAGCTGTAGGACAACTTGGCTTCAAGTCCAAAAATCTGTAGGTTGTAAAACCTGAACAACTAGTTTTGGAATTAAAGGTTCACTGTTTGTTTGTTTGACTTTTAGCAGACACACTGAGCTGCACACTCACATGTGGAGGCTCCATAAATAATACTGTTTCTGATTTAATGAATTTATGCTACTATTTTTGCTTGGAGTAAAAGTCCAAACTTAAGCAGGGCTCAAACTGAGATGGCTCAGAATCCCGTCCTAAAGAGGAAAACAATCTCGTTCCTCTGTTACACAAACCACCTTTTTATTTTCTAATTGGCTGAATCTCACTCAGTAGATAAATAGACACTGTATTCCCTTGAAATGGGATAACTCACAAAAACATGGTTATCAAAGTTATGCGGAAACACAAAAATTGTGCCACAACATTGAAACACATTTTATTTTTCAAGTTCTGGTATCACTAAGTATTTTATTTTATAGTTATTTTATTTTATTATATGTTTATAACCTCAGTTCTTCCTGTTTGTCTCAGAAAAAGGACACTTTCAAGTAAGTGACATGTTTTATCATATGCTAAAACAAGGTGGAAAAAAGGAATTAAAAGAAAGGAAAGAAATATTTTGTACCTACAGTAATTAAGGTGTTGATGGAATTATTTAAGTCAGGGTCTCTAGTTTTTACCGTTCTTTTTTTATGTTGTTGATGATGATATTTGTGCAAGTTATGTTTGTCTTTTTTTGTGTGTGTGTGGAGGATAATAGTTCAACCAAATCTTCCACTGCCTCACATGACCTGACGTCACCTCTATGTTCTGCTTTTTAGGATTATTTTCGGTACATGTCCATAGTGTTTTAAAATTCCAAAGGTCAATCACAACTAACACACAATCCTGCGGCGCTTTAGTAAATAAATACACGGCTGTGACGGTGTGACCTGTAATCAGCTTCCACTCCAAAGGTCACTGTGTTTTCAGGGTCCGCTATTCTTTTTCTTTTTTTTTTTTTTAAGTGCACTTACAGCGCCATCATGTGTCCACTCCAGAATATCTCATCCATAGGTGAGTTCACTACATCTGATCTGTCGTTGTACCATTGAACATGTTTTTTTTCTTTTTCAATAGAAGTTCTAAATATAAAAATATCTACTTCATTTCAAGGAAAGCGGAACTATCTGAAAATAAATACATGTACATAAGAGACTTCTCGCGTCTTCTCGCGATATTTCCACAGTTAATCGAACGTCGCTGTTATCTGTCACATTATTACGGACCAACGCGTCTTTCCTGCGGTATTCGGTGTTTATGCTCCGGGACTTTTACACGCAGACGTTTCCTCATCGGATTCCGCGGAGGAACAGTTTTCCGGGACCGGAACTAGAATAAGAAAGAGTCCAAAAAGGTGAGGATTCTGGATTGTGTGTTTTTTTTCCCTGACCCAGTTAGTTGTGGACAGACTAAACCCACAGAAGAGGTTGATAGTCTGACCATCATAGGAGCCTCTGTAAATAATGTCAGACTGTCTGTTCTAAAGTCCTACTCTAGTCTAGGATTCCATCCGAGTTGATCTGAAGTCAGCTCTAGTGGTCTGAAGCCTACATGACTGAAGGTGACAGAAAACAGGAATGTTATTCATGTTTTCAGATTTCAAAGTTCAACATGTTAATGTTACATATTCAAATATTAGCTGTACAGAAGGCTGTGCGGATTTAGGTCACAGAAAAATATAACGCATATTTACTATATATAATGAAATCAATACAGTAGCTGCTTTTTGCAGTTTTTTTTGTCTATTGCATTTTTGTTCTTTCTGTTGTGCTTTAAAAATAAACTGGATTTTCTAAAAAATGTTTTCCTCATTTATGCATTAAACTTAAAGGACTTGTTTAATCCAGTTTCTTACTTTGAGTGTTTTATTATTTAGGTTTGTTTGTCACATGCACTTATGCAGAGTACAGTGAAATCTATTTTTGTACCTGCAGCTAATAGTAAAATAGAAAAAAGAGACACACAAAGGTATATATGATTCTCATTTGTTATTACTTTAACTGTATATCCTTTTCGGTTTGTGTACCTACATACCAAGATGTCCATATTATGAAAACAACACTTGTTTCTGCTTCTGAAAACTTTCTGTCATGTTATACTCTCTATTTAAAATACTGATCCATCTGTTTTTACTCAGTGGACTTCTGCTACATCTACACTGAGGCATGAATGGACATAACCATCCAATAAATGCATGAATCAACAGTATATGACCAAACATCTTCATGTGGTGGGGTTTGACATGTTTGTGTGTTGTTGTGCGATCAGAGGAGATGTCTCTGTGCGGGTGGGTGTGTGTCGTAACGGGTGCCTCCAGAGGCATCGGCCGGGGAATCGCCCTGCAACTGTCTGAGGCCGGAGCGACCGTCTACATCACAGGGCGCCAGGAGACCACTCTGAAGCAAACAGCTGCTGAGGTGAAAGTCTGAGCCTGACACACATTCAGAATAAGAAGAATGGATTCGATTTCTATAGCACTTTTCAAGGCCATTAGTCATTGCTCTCACATTCACTCTGGTGGTGGTCATTACATAACTAGTAGGTGAAAGGACGAAGCCCTGCTGATATGGCTGCTGTCTTTGTAGGTGAAAGCCAGAGGTGGGGATTGCTTCCCTGTTATCTGTGATTCCACAGATGATAAAGACATCGAGGAGCTCTTTGAGCGGATTAAACGTGAACAGAATGGCCGGCTGGATATCCTGGTCAACAACGCCTATGCCGGAGTTCAGGTCGGTACTCAAACACCACACGTCCAACACTTCAGACAGTGTTTGACCGTCTGACTGAACTTGAACTAAATGAAAGAGCATCAATAGCTTCATCAGTCGGTATGTGTTCCAGGCCATCTTTGAAAGCATGGGGAAGAAGTTTTGGGAAACCGATCCGTGTATTTGGGATTCCATCAACAACACAGGCCTCAGGTGAGCGTTTGGAGGCCACATCTGCTGAGTCACATTGGATGAAATAAATTGACCGGTGACATGGTTCCAGCAGTCAGCTGACACTCAGACCGTTTTGTAACTTTTGGTTTCTGAGCCAACCAGGGCCACGGGACAGACACGGAGAAGACGATCTGAAGCGTACCGTTCCACATGAACTGTCATTTGTAATTGACTGACAGTCTAAAGTGCGTTTGTTGTTTTTTTCCTCGGTAGGGGACACTATTTCTTCTCTGTTTATGCGTCCCGTTTAATGGTGGCTCAAGGTCGTGGATTGATTGTGAACATTTCCTCAATGGGAGGGCTGCGCTACCTCTTTAATGTGCCTTATGGTGTCGGGAAAGCAGCAGTAAGTTCTTGTTAAGTCCTAGATTTGCTTTTATGAAGGTCTAACACATGTGCGTGTACTGTGTAATTGCATCTATATTGTGTGTGTCCGTGCGTTTGGTCTGTGTAATAAAAACCTGTTTTGCTTTGTGGTTTGCTTCTAGTGCGACAGGATGGCAGCAGACATGGCTGTGGAGTTAAAAAGTAGGGGTGTGGCTTCTGTCAGCCTCTGGCCCGGAGCCGTTCAGACAGAGCTGGTAAAGCAGTTCATCCTGGAGAAGGACACTCCGCAGGGCGTCAACTCAAACGTACGTTCTTCTCTGACAACAAATGATACAAGTTTTATTCATGCCAAGAATTTTCTAAATGCTCTGATGTTTCCTTCCTCAGTATAAAGAGATGTTCGCCAGAGGAGAAACCACTGAACTCAGTGGGAGATGCATTGTCAGCCTCGCTAAAGGTAGAACTGTCCTCAGGAGGGTGTGCGTCCAGAGACTTCCCTACTTTTGTAAAGCTTGAACATGAGAAAAATGGAGTAAAATCAATGGGGAACCGATGAAAAGAACTAAATGATGCAGTTGATCCTCAGCGAGTTGTGCTTTTAAGCTTTTTGGATTCATCTGCTCTTGCTTTGTCAAATCTGATTAAATTCACTGATATGGTATTAATAACAGCCCAAAATAATGTGATACATGTACCCAGATTGGCCACAAGCTAAGGGAATATGTTATGACAAATATAGGATAGATCCTGGTTAAAAATAACATGAAAAATTTCAACTTCCTTTGAATAATTTCAAACCCAGATAGCACCTCAGCTGTCTGAAAACCCCATGGTATTTCCCTTTTCTTACTCGTGTTTTCATAGGTATGATATTAGAAAATAGGAACATCCCTAAAATGAGTCCTTAAATTTGGAAGTAAGTTTTTAAATTTGCTTTCCAATATATTCTGAAATGGCAGACTTACTGTAATTCACACTCGTCAGGTGACTGATACCCTGCATCTTTCAAGGTTGTCACATAAAGAGTTAAGCTCGTAATAGCAGGTTTGGTTTTTTTAATCACTCATTTATGCAGCAAAGTCTCACTGAGATACAGGATGAATAATTAAAAATAACGTAAGGATGATGATTGAAGTGAAAGAGAAACTGGAACATTAAAAGTAAAAGTAAGAAAAAGACAGAGCCTTAAGTTCAACCAACAATTCGAACAGTCCATAAAATACCTGTAACATATTTAAAGGAGGGAGAGTTTCAATTAAGTTTCTCAGTTCTTTCATAAATTAATTAAAAAAAAAGACTTGTTGAGCTCAAGTGACCCCGGGAACACACAGAAGAACTGAGTCTTATCCATGAAAAATCTAAACAGGTGTTTTAAAAGAAAAGCTTTCCTTTGACCGACTGTTTATTACAGTCACGTGGAATGTGGCGTCAGATGACAAGGTTCAAGGTGACTTTAGGAATACCTGCAAGTAGATTTGTAGTGCAGTCTGGAGAGGGCGTCTCAAACATTCAAAGCACAGGACACATACAGGCATAGATTACAAACAGCACAGACCAAAGACATGTACAGGTCCTCCCACCAGACCATGGTTCAAACGGACTCAAGTGACCCTGGTCAGTGTACTCCATCTAGTCTGTTCACTTTACAAAAGGTTGCTTCAACTTTTTTTGCATTTTAAGTAAAACACGGCTAATGAATTTGAGTAAAGAACCTAAAATGACAATAACGTAACAGGTTTGTTTTGTTTGTCTTTGTCTCAAAGATAAGAGTCTCATGTCTCTGACTGGAAAAGTGCTGATGACTTGTGACCTGTCGAGGCGCTACGGCATAAAGGACGTGGATGGTAAACGTGCATTTGAGTATGTGTTTATCCGTACCACCAAGTCCTGTCACTTCCTTCTAACATCTGGTCTGTTTTTCCAGGGCGCAGTGTAGTGGATTACACCTCCATAAAGTTCCTCCTGACCCAGGTCCCGTATCTGTCCTGGCTCTCGGCCGTTGTCCCTTCATTCCTTCGCCTCCCTCGGTTTGTGCTGACGCTGGCCAGCAGCCGCTTCTGAACATTTCCCCTAACAGCATCGTTTATTGTTGAGTATCACTGTGGTAAACAGACTCATATCACCTGAACTTAGAAAACCTAGTCTAAGGGTTTGGATCTGGAACTACCTACTCAAGGGAAAGTGAAACAACAGTAACAGGATTTTTTTGTTCCTTCATATGTTTTTCTATTTGAATATTCATTGAATGTGGTTCTATGAAGTTTGTCATTTTATACATGAAGGATGCATATTACTATCAGATTTTATGTAATAAATATTAATACTTAACCTCAGTTAAAAGCCACACCATGTGAAAGTGAGGATATTATCATCACATTGTTCAAAAGTAGGAACTATCTATTGTATAATAAATGTGTTTTTATTAAAGTGAAGGTAATGTGGGACAAATTTGTCACTGCAGTTCATCCTTTTCCGTCATTTTTCTGAAATAAAGTGATAGAGGGTATGATCCTGTCTACACCGTTCAATTAGTAAAAAGTATGTGTATTTATGTGATGTTATAAAATGTTGAAGCTGATAAGAGCTGAGCATGAAGGACACACACTATCACATGTTTCCAGTACAGACAAATCTAACAGGCTGAAAGAACAGATGCTGAATGCATGACCTATTTATTAGATACGGCAAATCTGAAGCTCTTAGACGCATAACATTTGGATTCAGTTCATAATGTTTGTTCCCAGAGTCTTGGAGAAGTTAGATTTAGTTTGAGAAAAGGAAAATCTGCTGTAGTGGTACAGGAAGTCCTCCGGTCTTTGATTTGAATGAAGCAGACGATCTGAACATGTGCAAACAGGACGTATGACCTATCAAGTCAAAAGTGGTGTAGTTACATTTGATGTAATGTCTTCTAACTAATACTGTTGATCAAAAACACAAGTACATTGTGTCTCCTCAGACTGAGTTTACTCTACTTGGATTTTTCTCTGCCTGCTGCTGAAAAAAAGAAAAACGAAAGAAGAATGGAATTTGCACAAACAGTGTCTATTTTGACTTAATGTGACAGACACTGTTTCACAACATTTCATCTACATGGACAGTGTAACAAATGAGTCTGAAAATAAATACATAATGAATAAATAACACAGAATAAAATAAATCAACAAAATGAAAAACAAAAATAGTCCAAAAAAAAAAAAACAGAAAAAGAGCCAACTACAAAATAGAATAAAAAAACCCAAACAAAAATTGCCAGGAAAACAAATAAGATTACAAAAAATTCTAATCAATAAAATAAAAAGAGCTAGAAGTGGAAAATGAAAGAAAAAAGATTTAGAAGAGAATAATTAAACAAAACTGAACAAAAAACTTAGATTAAAAACTGAAAATGACTGAAAGTTACTGAAACAACGACCAGAATGAATGAACAGAAAGTGAATAATATAATCCACAAAATAAACATTATATTAATAACACTGACTTGGTTTAAACTATCAGATGTAATGTCCACTTCAAATATGTATTAATCAAGTAAAAGAAGCTACATTGTGATGATTGATTTGATTGATATATTTGTATTACTTATGACTATTTGACTCTATTACTAAAGGGTACATAGTTGTTTTTTTGGTGAATAATTTTGGAATATCATCTTCATTTCTGATTCATTTGTCTTAAATCCATTTGTTCCCTGATGTGGGCCCTGCACACCCTGATCTGTACTTTTAACACTCCAGAGTACTTTAATTCTACCATAGCTGATGGTGAACTAACTCTAACCCTAAGACCATGTTGACACTCGGTCCAGATCCCTGTTTGTCCCTGGTTTGGGGAGGCGGGTCCTGGGTTCGGACTTGTTCAAACTACTGGAACAGATTCATTATACAAGCGCCTCGTTCGTCCAATCCGCGGCCTGCTCCTGCAGACAGACACTCCCCCGGGCCGTTCGTCATTGTGTGGGCGTGGCTCGGGCCTTGTGGGCTTCCTGGTCCTCAGCTCCGCCTCGCCTGGATCCGGCCGGACAGGGGAAACACTTGAGCAGAAGAACAAAAGCAACAACGGACTGGCCGGAGCGGACCGAGTAACGGACTCATATCCAGAGCCGAACCTCCCGGACTGGATCTCCGGGTCTTCCTGGGCGGGAATCGGTCCAACACCGAACTCTTCCGACAGGCGACAAACTTGGTCGCGTCGCATCTTTGTATCTCGACCGAAATCCGTCGAATACTTGATAAATAAGAGCAGGGTCAAACACAGACGGACGGCATTGTTTCGAGCTCTTCCCCCAAACTTCGGCCGTTTAAAGCGGACCGGGACCAGGGGCTTTCTGGATTCCTTTTGTTCCCGTGTGGCTGTCGCGGATCCCGGGGATAAAGGCTTGTTTGGACATTTTCGGTAAGTTTATTTTTACGTTTCAGTGGAGCGTGTCTGACGGCGGAGTGCGCCTGTGCAGAGAGAAGCGTTTTACTTAGTACGCCATAAGGGGGGAGACGCCGCTCTGCTATTGTCACCGGGCACCGACAGCAACTTTTCAGCCTTTTGTTATTCTTCCACCGAACACAGCCACATTGTTGAAGCCCTTGTAGTGCATTTAAGGACAGAAAGGAGCTGGAAAGGCCGCTGGATTAGCCCAATACCGCTCCTTTCACTGCCTCCGACATGACTAACACTGTGTTTTCCACTTCTTGCCTCATGTTTTCGTACACTTGAACATTTCTTGCGTGACTCAAGCGCCTTAAATCATCAGCCATGGCGTAATCTCCAACTAAATGCTCAGCGTTTCCTCAGCTGTCCTAAATCGGAAAGTCCAGCTCAAAACAGAGAGTGTTGGTATTTTCGGCCAAACTCCACTGGACCCAGATGATTGCACTGTGACAGGAACTGGGTGGACTGAGGTTGAACTGGGTGGACTGAAGTTGAACAGGGTTTCCATATGTTTAACACCTGTTGCTGAGGATAAATAAGATGATGCATGTTTGTTTCAGTGTGGTTTTGAAGAGGCGCTGTGTCCAGACTCACTCTTGACGTGTCCCCTTTTGTCTTTCCACAGGTTTGTGTGCCTTTGTGACTAGGCTTCACTCATCTTTTTCAGCACGAGAACTTGGAAGTGGAACAAAGCCAGACTGGGAAGGGGTGAGAAACTAGACCGTGATGGGTTTCTTATGAATCCCTCTTCCCCACGCCCCCACCCTTTTGACGACCGGTCCCCCCCTACTCACACATAACAAAAGTCAGCCGCCACCACCACGACCACGCTCTGGGGGAGGGGAGCTCAGTCTGGACAGAGGGCTATACGACTAGTTTTACTGGGAGTTCAGAATAAGGAGTGAAAAGTTGAGGGGGGGAGGAGGGAGACAGCTGTCGGATAATTCACTTTCAAAATGGACGAGAACAAAACCAAAAAGTTCTGGAAACATCACAGACTGCACTTCCTGTTCCCTTCGATGACCTCATCAGTAAAATTACAACTTTTGAGATAAATAAAACATCTACAACTAAATGTGTTTTTTCTGTCTTCTGTAGGTGAAGGCTTCTTTGATATACCAGATGGCAACCTACAAGGAACACAACGGCAGAGCTGAAAAACACGAGGATCTGGAAGACTCCATTAAAGGCAACGAGGCGGAATTTGAGCGAACACATGAAACTAAGCAAACCTCAAAGGATTTGCATCACTCTACTAACTCTGCTGAGAGCAACGCAGGTGGTGTGGCTAGTTTCACCACTAACCACAATTCAGTGGTGTGTCTGCCTCTAGTTTCAGAGGGACTGAAACTAGTATGGACACAATCAGACCAGACCCGTGAACTCGATGGGATCCCAGAACTCGTTCAAGCCTTTAATTTATTTCCGTACCCATCGTCCCGTGAGGTTAACACCCTGGCCAGGGTTTGTGCCTTGCCTCTAGACAAAGTTAAGGTGTGGTTTATGGTCCAGAGAATTAAATATGGCATCAGCTGGTCCTCAGAGGAGATTGAGGAGACTAGGCGGAAGCTGTCCGTGCCTGACCTTTATAATGACTCGCCTGAAATATACGAGGACAGGCCGGGATTAAAGAGCAAGGGCAGGAGCGATGACGCTGTGAGTGAGGCCAGTGATGAAGTGGAGGGTTCCTTCTCTAGTTTCAATATTCCTAAAAAGAAACCAAAGTGTGAATCACCGGATTCCTATAAACCAGCCAAACCCTCTACCCCGTGTTTCAGTTCCACTCTCCCGCCCCCTCAGGATTCTTACTATTACCGCTCACCAGTGGATAAGCAAGAAAGCACTGCAACCGATGTGTCCCTTGACCTTTCAGAGTCACCTTCCCAACAGCTCCGTCACAGCCGCTACAAAAAGTCCAAAGCTCAACTCGCTGCCCTTCGCAAGAGCTTCCTAAAGGAGAATTGGCCTGCGGAGGCTGAGCTTAGACGTCTGCAGGAAGAAACTGGGCTGACCCGCAACGACATCCGTAAATGGTTCAGCGACAGCCGCTACCAGCTTAGGGTTGGCCGAGGCAGTCTGGCAGCAGCCCAGACCTATTCTCACCCCACTGTTGTTGGAGACAAACATGATCAACTAACTCAACCTCTTCCACTTATCTCTCAAAAGACTCGGCAAAACGGTGTCAAGGGTGGTGAAATGAAGAATTCGCATTTCTTTCAGACGTTCCTGTCAAACAGCTTGGAAGCGTTTGGTGAGAGGGCTCTTGAAGCAGAAGGGTATGATGACACAGAAGAGCTTTCTGGAGATGGGGATAGTTTCAAAGATGAGGAGCAAAGTGACGAACCATTGCAACTGACCAAGCCCTGCAAGACTGAGCCAGATGTTTCAAGTATTGTAAAATGCTCTCCTGACTCCTCCCCCTCTGACAGCCCAATACCGACAGTCTCGCCCGTTAAACGACTTCCAAACAGCGTTACCACATCAAAGAAGTCAATCCACTCAGCCAAAACCAGCCCCTTGCAAACACACTCGGGAGCCTCCTCATCCACATCACCTGCCCTCACTTCTGGCGGGCGACCACGGAAGACCAAGCAGCAGCTGGACGTGTTAAAGCAGCATTTCTTACGCTGCCAGTGGCCCAAGAGTGAAGAGTACACAGAACTAGTAAAACTTACAGGTTTACCCCGGGCCGATGTCATTCAGTGGTTTGGAGATACGCGCTACGCTGTTAAAAACGGCCAGCTGCGGTGGGTAAAGGGGGTCCGAGATCAGTTTTTGGCAGAACTTGCCGCCCAGCAAAGCGGCAGTGGTTTATCAAACGGATCTGGGGTTGGGGGTGGTCGTAAACGCAGAGCTCAAGCCAACGGCACAAGCACAGATTCCCCTGATATCCAGCCACTGCTCACTTATTACAATTCAACAGGCGCACTACATGAAAAAGACCTTGACTCTCTTTGCAAGAAATCCAAAATGAGCTACCAGCAAGTGCGCGATTGGTTTGCAGCTCAGGATGCAGTGGAGCCTGACAAAAATCCCATTGTCACTGATTAGGACACTGGAACCACACTTGGACAACGTAAAACCCGTGCAGCGCTCCACACATCCTTTCCGTCAGTTTGTACATTTTACTTGGGTTTAATTGCTTTAATTGTAGCAGGTTTCTAAAATACGGTCTTCCCAGAACAAGCCTAGTGTGAGGTTTGTGGTTTTTATATATACTGCATTTCCTGCTTATTCTAATATATTTGGACTTGAATTATATTTGTGCTGCCTGTGTTGTTGTAAATACGACGGTAACTTTTACACTGGTTTGCTATATTTTTGAGAATGTTATTTTTCTTTAGATTATCACTACCGTGGATTTTTTTAGTATGTTTATTGTAGCAGAATAATTTAAACGGATGTACTTTTTTGGTACCTGTCTGTAGCAGATAAGTGACTGCTCTGGAAGAATATGTGTTGACTAATTTAGTTCCTGATCACTGTGTGTATTCATTCCCTTACAACCAGTAATTCGTTGTCATAAAAAGCACACTGGACATGTACACTTTAGACTGACATCCTGTACTTTGGTTTTAGAGCCTGCTGCCATTATGCTGATTAAAACAGATTCTTTAAAACATCTGAATTTCTAACTAAATATTGTCATTTTTGATCATTAACACTGAAAACCCTGCATCTTAAAACATGACACAACAATTATCTTAACATTTTACTAAACACATTCCCTGTTTCTGTCCTTGAAGTCATTTCACTCCATCATATACATTGACTGTACCTTTAACAGAAGTCACATTAGTGTTATACACACATCATGAATTTCAAACTTCATTAATTCAGTTTGTACTTGTGTTGAAAGGCGTCCAGTTCCACAGTATCATCCCCTCACTTTATCATATCAATCGTGAATGACCTCTCACGCTTCAGATCATATCGTAGATACCTGATGCTGCTAACAGAAATGCCACACAGGCCTCTTCATTTCAGAAATACTTTGGCTGAGTCATCTGACCTAAGTCTAGCCTTATTCCTGCCCATTTCTCTGTATCCAACATATTGACAGTGGTGGTAGTCAGGGTCAGCACGTTCATGAAAATGATGAAACGTCATGACATTTTAAAATCAAATTTTTGGAGACGAAAAGCTCCCATATTTTGGAGAAATCTGAGAGGTTTAGACGAGTCTGGTTTTCCCCTATCCTAATGCAAAAACTGACTGTAAATCAATTCAAGTCTGATATTTTATCGCTCTTTCTATTTGAGAAAACCCGATAAGTCTAATGTAAAAAAAACAAAAAATAGAATTGATCTTGTGTTTTCCCCGAGTTTGTGGAGGGTTTCAGCACTGGGATAACTTCATGCTGTTGGTTTTTGGACTAAAATTGTAAAAAAAAAATTTGCTTGATTTTTGAATGTGTATTACTATAATAGTTTACTAGCTTCATTGTTTTTCTCAATATTTAATGTGAAAATAATTAACATTTAGAGAGTGACAAAGTTCACCATTTAGATTTAATACAGTAATTTTGCTCTAATTATGTTACACTCATGGTCATTTTGTCATTGATCCTTGAAAAGTCAGAGAAATGTTTTAAATGTTGTTTGTGTAAATGGGGAGGAACCCTGCACGGGTACAGTCCATGAAAAACATTTCACTGAAGCCAGTAGACACCAAATTAAGCTACTTGATAAGATATAAATAGAAGGAGGAAATCTGTGTGTCCTCAGCTCCAGAAAACTAATGAACACATAGGAGTTTGTATTTATCTATGCTCAAGTTTGTGTATGTTAAGTTTTAAAGTTACCATTCATGACTGATTATGAATGAAAGAACAGACATTTCAGATCCAGGTACGAAGTACGTGGAGTTCATTTATTTCAAGTTATGTAAGAGGAAAAAGGTCCTCCCTCCACACTTCTGACGTACAGGAAGGAATAAGTTCATGAAAATGTCTGGACAAAGGTTGGATGACCAGCATGTTGACCAAGTAGTGGGTAGTGCTACATTTTTCATTCTATTAGTCATTAGAAACATTAAGTGGAGCGCTGTGTTCCTCTTCCTGATGTTTTTTTTTTAAATACGTTCTTTCCTGTTACAGTTTTTTTTCCCCCGTGTACACAACTGTCACTGGAAACCAGTAAAAGATTTGCTTTTGTAATTGTGTGGAAGCTGCTTTTTCTGTAATGAAACCACCTGATTGGTACTAACAAATGTGTTTTTTTATTGGGTCAAACTCATGAGTGGCTGTAAAAATCTCCACAAGAGGTTAATTAGGAAAACATACAAAAAGAACAGCTCACCATAAATCCCTGTATGATTCTAAGGTTGTTTAATTCTCTAAAAAAGATGTAGGAATATGACATTTATGCTGGTACAGAACATTCAGCTGTGAAGTTTATAGAAATACTGATCATGGATGTGACTTTGATCAAGGTCTAGGTGAGTGTATTGATAATCCACTCATGAACTGGAACTGGAAAACCTGAGGAGTCTGACCCTGAGTTCTGAGGATAATAGGAATTTAGTGTTAATATCCTTAATTCACAAATGATTGTTATGAAACATTCCACGGCAGGAGTTACTTGTAGAGCTTTTCTTACCTGATAGGGGTACTAAAGGATGGGGGTGTTCCTGTTTTGATTGAGAAACAGGATAAATGTTTTAATAAATTTCATGACATTTCATTTTCCTCAGTTGAATAAGAACATTCCATTAAGTTTCATGATTAAAATGATATTAGTCTTTGTTAAATACACTTACTGAGTACATGTTCATGAAGAGAACTATGGCTGGAGATGGAAGCTACTGATCCAGGAGTCTGAAAAACAGCATTTTTAATAGTTAGGAATGAACAAACAAGATAAAATCAATTTCTAACAACTTTTCAATGTGTCAAGGATTATTATTCAGTTTCAGACCAAAAGTTTCCCCCAAATCAATTGTTATGAGTGAGTGAAGGAGCTCTGTTTGTTTTGGGTTTTTTTAGATTAAGGAATTCATTATTCCTCTAAAATGTAGGAGTCTGGCAAATAAAAAAACAACATTCGACACCAGAAACCCTTGGAGTGTTTTTTCCAAACTTCCAACCACATCTCCCTGTTATTATCAGTGAATGGTGTTTCCTCAGCTGCTGTGTCTCTCCCCGTTTCCCTGATTATCCAGACGATGGAAACTCCCCACCTTCTGAACAAATTCCATGTGATGGGACAGACAGTGTCATGTGGTTGATGAAAACTACAGGAAAGTATTCTCGCCACTGTAACTGTAAACACTATGGTAAAATTAGACTTAAAACTCTGCACATTTATCTCAGCAAAAAAGAACAATTCTGTTCCAACATCATAATACATCCAACAGTCTACATACATTCAGTATATTTACTGCACACATACCGTTACTTAGTGTTGGAAGAAGTATTCAGATCTTTTACTCAACTAAAAATGCCAATACCACAAAGTACAAACACTGTGTCTTAAGTTAAAGAACATGATATTAAAAGTAGAAGCATCAAAACTTGAATAAAAGTACTGGTTTAGTCCCTTTGATAAATAAATGATAAATGGTACACCTAACTTTCCCAAACTTAGAGTTGAGACTCAAAATCAGGTCAAAGTAAATTACATAAGAGTATAATGTGTAAAAAATAGAATGACGGCATCAAAAAGTAAAAGGTGAAGACAAAACATGTTGCTTATCAAGGCAAAACAAGTCCAAAAAGATGTGACAAGATGAAAACAATGTAAAAGACAAAAGAAGAAGAAAGCAACATACAAGCCTAAACACGAGAAACACAACGTCGAAGAAATGAAATGAACATGATATCAAATGTGCAACAAGACAAAGACATAAAAGACAGAACAACATGAAAATATAAGCCTCCAAAGGTGATAAAGATGTAAAAACAAACAGGCGAGACGTAAAAAAGATGAAAACAACTTAAAAGATAAAACAAAGGGAAAATGACAAAAACAAAAAAGTACGTAAAATCTAAATAAGACGAACATGTCCTTGAAAAACATGATAAAAAAATGATGCAAAAGACAAAAACAAGACATAAATGATGTAAAAGATAGAACTGAAAACAACACCAATGGCAAAACAAGACGAAAACAATGTAAAAAAACCAAACAAAACAAAACAAAAGATTTAACAACATAAATGACATAAAAGTACAGAGTGGCATAAATTGTGAATGTTGTGTGTCATCATCACAGCTGAGCTACTTACAGTGAAGGAGGAGAAACCTGGAGCTCTTTCTCTGGCCCAGCCCTGAGACTCTGAACTTATTTGACTGGGATAGAAAACATATGAAAACTTAAGATCAGCTCTGTAGTGTTGGCATGGGATTAGAACTACTCATTAAAGTCAAAACTACCTCATAGTTCTTAAACGAGGGGTGACTGTTGGAAGTAAACATGCACATGATGAGAATATTAAATGACCAGGACCATTGGAAACAAAAGTGAAGTGAAAACAGTTCTTATAATAAATCTAAGGTTTTACCTGGAGAGGTGATGGCCACAGGGAGGGACACCCTTTGAGCACTACATATGAGAGCAAACAATGATTTCTCCATTTTCTAGACCTGCTCCTAAATAAAACTCTCTAATGTGTTGAAAAAGAAACGGTCTTTTACCCATCGGTTTGAAATTGTCCTGGAGAAACCTGTAAAAAGCAGAAAATTCACAGGACAAATGATGATGACAACTTCAACATTTTTCATTATCCATTGAGAACACTTACCCTTCTCTGTGAAAGTGGCTTTTTTAGTTCAGCGTTCTCTCTTTTCAGCTCTGAAAGCTGCTTTTTCAAGACAGCGTTCTCTCTTTTCAGCTCGGTGAGTTGCCTTGTGTTAACAGAGGTGAAAAGAACAACATTACAATCACAGTGAATAGACTATTTACACAGCAACAGAGAAGTAAAACCGCAGACATCACCTGTAACAATGCTCAGTGACTTCCTTCAGACGCCTCTCCAGTTCAACAGCCTTATGTTTAAAGTGAGCTGTGACTCTCTCCATTTGTGTCTGCTGAAAAAGTGCAATCTGAGGAGCAAGAAAGCAGCAATTAGGAAAACAATCTTTGGTGAAAATACAGTAAATGATCAAATCCAAGATCTCCCTGAACCAAATCCAATCATTCACTCACTGGTTATCACTATTTTTCTCATATGCTTTGGTCTGTTTCTCAGATCAATTTCGATTCTCAAAAGTACAAGCAACAATATCAAATAAATTGTCTAAAAACTCTTAGCCTGAACTAGGGATGGGCATTTTAATTACTTTTTAAAATCAAATAATCAAGACAATTTAAATTCATTGGCTGTGACGTCATTAACACATGCTCAAAACCAAAACAATAATAAATAATTAAAAGAAAACCTGACCAACCAAAGAGTGGGTAAATCAAACGAAAACAGTGCTATAAACATTAGTTCATGTCCCCATAATGATGTAAAACGTACTGTAAGTTAGATGACGCTTCAAAAAGCTGACTATACCATTTGTACTCATCAGTTATTGGTGCAAATCCCTACTTTCAACAAAAAGCAAATACCTTAGAATAATAAGGACTGTATCCTGTGCTAACAAAAAAAAATCCAAAATGTACTAGACTATTATTTTAGTCTGTGGACAGAAAGCTTGTAAACTGCACAAATTTGCACTGTGATACTGCAATGGTTCATAAAAATAGTGTCATTAACACATTTTCTTTTTGCCTGATCACATAAGAAACAAAAGTCTAAGCTGACTCAAAAACAAGTATGATCTCCATCAGCAACAATAACAGCCAGAGTCCTGCTCATGGACAAAGAGCAGTGTCTCATTTGACCAGTTGACCCAGTCTTGGTTGAGCCGTGGCAGTTGAACCGTGGCTGGACATGCACAATGAAGGAACGGTTGAGGTTCAGCCTTCTGCTTCTCTCACCAGACTGAAGCAGAACAATGGTTATGTGGCTCTTGGCTTGTGTCATTTGGTGAACTTTTCTTTTTTTTTTTAACAAAGATCACAGAAAGCTCAGATGATGATATCGAACTGGACCCATGTCATATTAAATCCTTTTGCTTCATGGTTAAAAGGCCTTATTCCAAGTTTAGGACTGCACTACAGAACATGTTCTTTTATCTATTTATTTATTCTTACTGACACTGAGCCATGCATCGACATTTTGTTTAATATATGTACGTATATGTATTTATTGAATGACAATAAAGGAAGTCTAAGAATATACGAGGTGTCTGTTATTGCTTGTATCATGTTGATGAATATGTTCTTTGTTCGATTGTTTTAGCCCAGGAGTTTAATGCATAAGTCATTACATGTGTTTTTGTAACTGTGTCTTCGTAAACTGACTGATATGACTTAAACAATGGAAATTTTCTGATGCATTAGATCAACCAAAGAATGTCAAAAGATGAAGAAAGATGATGCTCTAAGTCTTCATAAAGCGTGCATGCAAGGACTGTTTACTATCGCCTGCAGTGCAAACATTAGTCAGAGTTTACAAGAGAAAATACTGAGTACACTGATGCACTTTGCCTGTTGTGCTTGCAAACAATGACACAAGGATAAAGGATTATGGGTAATGGATAAGTTTCAAGAAATGCACCGTCTTAAAATAGTCTGAGATGATGTGAGAAATGAAAGAAAAAGTGTAACTGGGTGTTAAGAGACATACCTGTGATATGTGCTCCTGCTGTGACCGGATGAGCTTTAAAGGGTCTTTGAAAAACACTTTTTCCTGTGGTTTCATCTAAGAAACAGATTTAAGGCATAGACAGTTATTCATGGTTAGTGGCATCAGTCACTAAGCTTCTATAAACATTCACCAACCTCATCTCTGATTGGCAGATAACTGCAGCTTGACCCACATACGCTACATTTCTCTGTGTGAGAAGGCAAAGACATAAGATATATTTCTATATAAGTATTTATATATATATGTATACTCATTTAGCCATGAAACCTGAGCATATAAAATAGGTTATGACTTGATAAAAAGTCACATTGCAATTATTATAGATTACATTGTGATTTTAGTCTATTTTTACAGTTTTATTCCAACATACAGACTTAAATTAGTATAAAACATAAAAACACCATCTTGTGACCTTCATTTTACATTTTTTATACGGTATCCATCTCTGTTCAATGGCCAGAACCCAAACTATCGCCAAATACTTCCACACACATACACAGTCTTTTACAAATGTGCCACACTAATATAGAATCTATTTGTCTTACTGGATGTGATGCATTTTTCACAGCAGATATGGCCACAGCTGGACACTGCAAACTTTGTCCCATTCCTTGTAAAGCACTGGTTACAGTGGAACCAGTCCATTCTTTGTCCGGTCTATTACTTTGCCTGTAAAGACACATAGGTTTAACGTACAAACACTGTTCCAACATAACCCACAAAGTGATACTGTGATTGTGTGGGATCTGTATGTCTTTCAGATGCTTTCCCTAATCAAAATAAAAAAATATTTTTCACAAAAAAAATTATTCTACAAGTAAATGTTCCAAGTGCAAAACCTTACAATCCACTTATAAAAGCAATAACTGCAAACTGTATTTTACATTACTTACTTCATATGTTAAGTGTTTTGATAAAGAGAATGCATCTAAAAACGTAACACTGGACTATTACCTGCCTTTCTGTTGCAAACACTATAACATAAGTCAGTTAACTGAAGGAGTTTTACATTTTATATAAATATACATCCATCCACTCCTGTCAAACATTCCAAAATAAATTAGGCTAGTAATAATTACTTCTTTGAATAATGTTATTTTAATCCACTGATGACAGCTAACTTGTTAATCAAGCTAATTCTCTTACCACACCTACAAGTTATTCAAGGTGTTAGCTAACTGCTAGCTAAACTATGAAAGTCAGGGTATGAGTAAGGAACAAACAAACTGTTATGTAATTAAAAACTATATTAAAAACTTTAAATATGCCCTGCTTATCTTCTGGTTAACAGTATCCCACCTGTGTTTCTCCTCGACATGAACTGGTATTTACCCCAACAGTGAAGTTTCAATCTTCAGATTAACGCCACTGCCTCTCTGCGCATGCGAACAGCGTCCTATCTTCTGATTGGCGGATTTGAGTCAAGACCCGCGTTTTCTTGTGATATGATGGGATATGATTCGCTGCCTCGACGGACCGTCACAAGAACTTTCAGTAAATGTAAAAAATATATACAATAAAAAATTTGACAATATTTAAATGTCTAAAAGTCTAACCCGTGACAAAAACTAACATTACATGGCAGAAAAATTCCTATTCAATAATAAAACGACTATACACATGACAGCTCAGGTGTTAATCTTTTAGTCATTTTTATTTAAAACATGGATTCATGGACTTTAAGGCTATTTCAACTGCATATCTTCAGTAAAGGAACATGTCACCACTTCAGATGTTTTACACAAGATAAGTGAACATGGATGGATGTGAAAGTGGGAAACACAAATATTTGCAGTCTTCATGACCTTGGCCTTTTCGTTCCAGTAAATGTTTATTTGTCCATGTGAATGTTCTCAAAAAAACAAAACAGAATCCCACTGCAAAACACACCATGACTTTCTGGGTCTTCATTTTCTGGATTAGTCATCCTCTGACCTTTTTATCAAATTGTAAGTGGCATCAGTAAATTTAGATACAGCACAGAATAGACTACATAACCAGGTAGTAAGCACAGGCGCTGGGGCACTACAGGACACTACAAGCTTCATCAATTCATGCTTTGATCGGTAAAAGGAAAAAAACACCCCATCTTTCAAGAAGTATGTCAACATCAAATTTAATATTCATTCCATGCCAGCCCCAGCCTGCAACAAGAACTGGTCCCACTAAAACTAAAAGTAATCTGAAGCTTGCTGCGCTCAATGTCAGATCTTCCAGTAACAAATCATTTTTAATCAATTTTATTTCCTTCATGATCTTGATTTTATGTTTTTAACTGAGACATGGTTTGATAATGGGACGGGTAAAGCAGTTCTGATTGAATCTACCCCAGTTCACTTTACATCTATATCAGAAATACGAGTAAACAAAAGTGGTGGAAGGGTGTGTGTGTTATTTAGAGATGTAGTTTCCCATAGGGTGGAGTTTGGCCAGTTTCCATCTGTATGTATAGATCTGTCCAAATGGAGCTGAATGTACCTCCTTCCATCCTCTATGTGATCATATACAGGTTTTATTGATGATTTGACTCTGATACTTTCAGTTATGTGAACAGTTTGACTGGATCCTCATTACATGTTAGGGTTAGTATCAAAGTTCTTGAACCCTTTGTTTGAACTCAGCCTGTGAGTGAGCCCCCCCTCCACAGAAAAGGGCACACTGTGGACCTGCTCAGTACTAAGGGGGGAAATATTACAAGTGTCAATGTGGTCGATGTTGTCTTATCTGATCATTTCTGTCTTCTTTGAACTGTCAGTAATTCCCAAACCAACAGCTGGACCTGCAACTCTTCACAGACACGTTAATGACAGCACAGGTATTCTGTTTATGGAAATGATTAGGTTTGAAAACACCTCCTGTTCTAATGTTGACCCTCTGCTGAACTCGGACTCCTCTTGTGTTCTAAATGTTCTGGACACCACTGCTCCTGTTAAGGTTAAAATGGTTAGAAATAGGCAGAAGGTACCATGGAGACATGATGACTGGGTCAGAGCACAGAAGGAGTGCTCCATTACCTTCACAACTAGTTTCCACATCTAAGTGCAATGAGTTTGTAATATTCTTTAATGACAAGGTTCAGGGCCTTAAACATTTAATAAATCCTACAACACACTTACCACTGCAGCCTTCCACACACCCAGAGCTGACACACTTAACACCTGTCACTGAAAAAAAAAATCAGTCCCACCTAACCCTAGCCCTCCAACAGATCACTGTGTGGATGCAAAACAACGTTCTCCAACTAAACTCAGACTGAAGTCATTGTCTTTGTCCCACAAAAATCCAGAGAAAGTGTTATCATCTGCAATCAGTTTAAAAGGTAAAAATCAGGTTAGAAATCTCAGGGTAATAATGGACTCAGACCTAAACTTTAACAGTCACATTAAATCAATATCAGCCTTTTACCATCTCAAACACACTGGTAGAATCTTAAACCTGTCCATGCATTTATCTGGAGCATGTTAAAATGTAACAGCCTTCAGACAGGACTAAACCAGCTGTAAGCCAGCTGCAGAACATCCAGAATGCTGCTGGGGTCCTAACTAGAACCAGGAAGTACGACCATATTAGTCCTGTGCTCAGGTCTGTGCACTGGCTTCAGATCCAGGAAGTATGACCATATTAGTCCTGGTCCAGGCCTGTGCACTGGCTTCCTGTCGCTTAGAGAATAGACTTTAAAACGGTTCCGCTTGTGTATAAGTCTGTCCATGGTCTAGCACCAAAGTACATCTGTGACATGTTGGTCCCATATGAACCATCTCAGACCCTGAGAACCTCAGAGACAGGCCTTTTGTTGGTGCCCAGAGTCAGGACTAAACAGGGTGAAGCTGCGTTTCAGTTTCATGCAGCTAAACTCTGGAAGAGTCTTCCTGATGATGTCAGACAGGCCTCTACTCTGACAGTGTTAAAATCCAGGCTGAAAACGGCTCTGTTCAACTGTGCATAAACAACTGGAAGGGTTCTATCTGCACTCTGACCTTTTACTGTATTTTAACTGATTGATATTTAGGTTTTAACTGTAATTTTGTGTTTTTAACTTCTTCCATTTTTGTAAAGCACTGAATTGCCTTGCGTATGAATTGTGCAATGCATGAAATTTGCATTGCCTAGATGCAGATTAATATCATTCATCTGTCTAAGTATTCATTGGCTGTATTATATATGATATGCAGACAGTGGTATTTTTTTGCACACGTACCAATTGTACGATCCTTTGTGGGTCTTGCTAAAGATTTGTCTTGCTTGCCCAAGTTTTTTTTAAGGCTTTTTCCTGATTCAAACAGTGTTGAATGGCAGACATTATGGTACAGATTGTAAAGTCCATCGAGGGGCATGTGATGGGTTCCACCGAGCTGTATAATAAGTTAAATTGTGATAGAATGATCGTACTATACAGCCAGTTTAAAAAAAAAAAGTCAATCTTTCCATCAGGTACAACTACTACAACTTGATTTGCCATTTCCCCCGTTGAGTTAAAGATGAAATGCAGGTTACAAGATACTGAGACCCACTAAACTCAACCAACATGGATATGAGTTGAGTTGTTGAGCTTCATGACAAATGCATTTAACACGGTTGCCCATTCCACAGGAGTCCCAGACATTTACTCAATATCAACCCAGACAGATGTGTAATAAGTTGAGCTTTCTAGAAGTCTTTTGGATACATCTTTAATGCCTACATGACATTTAACCAACTCAGCAAGTGCTGAGCTCCAGAATCATACATAAAACCACAGCAGACTGAAACGACGAGGTCCACAGATTAATCCATATCTGTTGGGAGAATGAAGAGGTTTAGTATAAAGCCAACAACTGAACATACATTTATATTATGGGAGAAAATTCGGATTTTATACAACCTTAAAAGGCGTTTCAGAAACTTTCATCAGTAATAGTAAGAGGACCAAGAACCGCTGTGTGTGTTATTCTATGTTCATCTGCAAAAAAAAAAAACACATTGACATTTAAGAAAAGAAAAAAAAATGTATTCTTTGACTCCAACACTCTTTCCATTTTACCAAGTCTGATAATATTAGTTCAATGTAGTAGAACCGTATCTGCCTCCTTCACACAGGCCTGAGCTGATCGTATCACAATTAATGCCAGACAATTTAGTTCAAAACTGATTATGATACCAACATATTTCACTCCCATCAGTGCAAAGAAAGCCAAAAGCAGAACAGAATTAATGAGTCCAAGATGCTGAGTGTGATGAATCTAATGCAGGGGTGGGCAATGCTGGTTCTCGAGGGCTGGTGTCCTGCATGTTTTAGACATTTCCCTCTTCCATCACACCTGGAAGCCATTCCATCGATATCAGGCTTCTGCAGAGCTGGATGATGAGCTGAACCAGGTGTGATGGAAGAGGAAATATCTAAAACATGCAGGACACTGGCCCTTGAGGACCAGGATTGCCCATCCCTGCTCCAACATGCCAGATATTTAATGTGGGAAACCTCAGGGAGCTTTTTCAGGATTTCATATCCACTCTAGGTTTGAATGAGGGGCAGAAACATTTACTTGAAGGCAAGAATGAACTGAAGACATTTGTGGCTCAAGGTCAATGTCAACCACTGGAAACTTAACTAATGGAGCAACAGTGGAGCCATGTGAGTGGAGTTCTGGTTCTACAGGGTAGAGAGACTGTTTTCAATCTTTAATCCTGAATTATAGACTGAAAAACAACTTAGCCTACTTTCACACAGTTCTGACATGTTTTCTAACGACTAAATCTTGGCTTTGGTTCAACATGGACTGTAAATACCTGGCACCACGCTCCTCGCTGTCCTCGATGAGCAGCTGGATTCACAGCAGTTACATAAATGACTAAATGCAGGGTTGTCCAGCAGTTCCCAACTGAGAATAGAATCCACAATGATGTGTGGGTCACATTTCACTGTATGAGCAGTTTGATATTGTCCAGTGCACCATAAAAATGCTCTAATTATGGTACACTGACAGTATAATTACGTTCTAAATGTTTCATTTAGATTCGAATAAAATGTACAATTATTCTGCACACAATAGAGTTACTAAATATTCCACACATTACAGTGACTGTTCTTGTTTCCAATTCAGTCATTTTACAGTTTAGACTTAGTTTTTTTTATTACATTAATTGCCATTATTGGCCCATTTTTATTCCTTTTCTGGCTCTTCTCACTGTTCCTTTACATCAGTATTCTTCGATTAAATGAACGTTTACAGACTACTGTCAGGGAACCTCATTAAATACAGTACCCATGCTCTTCGTTATAGTTGCAGGCCTTCCTTGTGTTGTCGAGACCATTCAGATCCCAAGCTACAAGTTTGCAGTGAAGGAATATCTGCAAAATAAGATAAGTGAAGATATCCTGTAGATTACAGAGAAATAAGCATGGGCCGTTTATGTAAAACAGTGTAAAGTTACCTGCTGTCCTTGAGCAAACCTAAAAGCTTGAAGGGAGAGCCTGATTTCTGATGATTTTTGCCTTGGTTCAAACTTTGAACGTGAAATTTTCCCATCGACAAAACACCTGCAAGTTACAGAAGTTTGATCATAGAGTGTCACCGTCAAACCTCTGCACTGAAGCACGTTTTCAAGCTGCGTAGGACGGTCGGCACCAGTTTTCCATCAAACCTGTAAAACCAGTCACAGCCTTAGTATCACCAATCCGTTAACGTCTCTGTCATTATGCACCTGAATCCCTTCCTTCCTGGTGAACACCTTCCAGGTGAATTACACTGGTTTACAAACGGAACAGTCACTCTGGTTTTTCTGGAATTCCAAACAGCCGCAGTGGCAACGAACACAGGAACAGCGTCATGGGTTCCTACTCCTGCACGGATCTCCTAAAAAACCCCAGGGACGGTTTGGTTTATGTTTGTAAACCCATGGACTTTTTATGGTGGAGTTCACCTGGAAGAAAGTGATTCTGGTGCGTAACCACAGACAGACTCAGATCGGTGATACTTAGGCTTCGATACATTGATGAAACATTGGTGCTGAACGTCCTGCGCAGCTTCAAGTGTTCCGTTGTACCCTTTATTGGTGATTATTGTGTGTACGCTGCTTTCAGGCGCCAGCTCTGGTGTGTTGGCAGCGTCACATTCGTCCAGAAGCAGAAGCAGTGGCTGATGGGATCTCTGCTCCACACTGGCCATGATTGGAATAATGGAGCCCAGAGGAAAAGCTGTCGATTCAGCCAGACCCGAGAAATCCTCTGGAGGAGCAGAGAGGACCAGGGTTACAGTGGTCAAAGAAAGAGCAGGATGTTCTCTACCTTTATACGTTTGATTAGTACCAATCAAATCCATAAGAGATCCTCAAAACCTTAGGGAACTGGTTTTATTTAATCCACTGTGCAACAGCAGGTCCTGTTTAAGCTAACTGGGTCTATACGATAGACAACACTTGTAGAGGTACAGTAAGGATGGTCCAAATAATCTGAAATTCAACGTTTGAACAAATGCTGCCACGTGTGGCCATGTTTTCCACAAACAGGGAACATCCAAGCATTTGCAGCTTTCCTTCATATAGATGATATGAAACTGAACAAATCACTTCCTGTGATTAATGTAGGAGTGCGACAGAACCTAAGGCCTTTAAAAACCAAAGGAGAAACAGTTTCAGTGTTAATGAACCTTTACTGATGTGACCATTTAACTCCAAATAATAAACGAAACATTTTGGCAGAAAGTGCCAAATGGATTTCCATGTTGGGATAAATGAAGTGCATCTGTACTCCATCATTTATTGGAACTGCTCTAAGTTTGAGTCTATTCCAAAGTCATTCCTTTACTTATTTTAATGTTTTTAATTGCTTGGATGCACAGCTCCTTTACTGCCTGAACTGAAGGCAGATCCTTCATCATTCAAATCCTGATGAACTCAGGTGTTCTACCTGTTGTGATACTGTGGTCAGATACACCTGGACTAACCCGTGTGTTCAGGAAATAACGGCAGAATCCTGGACCCCTTCAGTCCAGGCAGTAGTGGAGCTGTGCATTCAACCATCACCTTACATTTGGATCTTCTGTTTATATGGTTTTTATGTTCAGTGGATAGAACTGCTTTCGATGCGTCTTTCAGAGAATGGGATTACGTTGTTGAACAGACGGACAGATGACAAAGGGTAAAAACCTGGTCTATCAAAACTACATGGAATTAAAAACCAAAAACCCCACAGTCGTTTAAGTTTTGTCTTTTTCCATCCAAGCATCACTCACCATTCATTAGTCCCATGTGGAAGACCAGATCTCCCAGAGCGTATGTATTAAAGACAGGCTCATACATCGGACGATACCAGTCTTTAGGCCTGGACAAGGAGAACAGAACAACAACAGTTCCAAGTCTTATTCCAGTCACCTGTTCCAGAAAAGACAAACTGCACCCACCTGTCCAACTGACAAACCACTGGGATGGGGAAGCCTTGGACAGGAGCGTCAGAAGGAGACGCATAGGTGAGGTTATTCCTGTAGACGACCTGACCTCCAGAAACCTGCAAAACACACACAAGTGCCGCACAGGTGGAAAACAAGTACCATACAGGTGAGGTTATTCCTGTATTCCCTCCAGAAACCTGGAAAACACACCAGTACCCCCCCCACCCACACACACTCACCGCTCTGACAGAATCACAGTCATTGAGCTGCACTTTGAAAACAGCCTCTGAAGCCGATAAACTGGTGGGGAAGCAGTTACCGAGACGAAAGAGGGCGGTATCGACCTGATATCTGCGCTCGGTCCACACCACAGACATGAAGTCATGCTGGCAGTCCAGTTTGAGCTCTGGAACAGACACAAGGCCACATGATCAGACATGATACTGACAAACACACGACTGAGCCCCAAGGTCTGACTGAAAGTTACCGGCATGAGCTGAAAAGGCAGCGGAGAAGGTGATAAGTAGAAGAAAGAAAACCATGATGACTGAGGACGCTGCACACACTCCCACTACTGACTACTACTACTACTACCTAGTACTGACTAATACTGACAACTCCTGCTGCCAAACTGCTGCTTTACTGCCCCTTGTTTGGAAGAAACCAATCAAACCCAAACTCTTTCACCTGTTGTGAGTAAAAAAAACCTCAGCTGCGTTCGTTAACTCCAGCCCTCACATCCACCATTTCACTCTAGAATCATTCTGTTTCTATTTATTCAAATTCCCAGAAAACACATTTAGGTAAACTTTCATATATTCAATGGAGGCACAGAAAATAAAAATAAGTAGACAGAATATGAGTCCCTGAGGAGGAGACTTTATTTTGGTTTTTAATATATGTATTATGAAATGGACAGTTTAGCTTTGGTTTTTTATATTATGAAATGGACATTTTAGGTTTTTATATGTATTATGAGATGGACAGTTTATTTTGGTGTGAAATGCTGCAAAATGGAGTGTATATTTGATGTTTCATATTTTTGTGTTTAGCCTGATATTTGTAGGATTATTGAGTTACTTATGGATCTGACATGAATTTTAGGGTCAGTAGAAGGATGGTGTAAGGGGGTAGAGCATTATAAATTAAACTTCACCCCACTCCTCTTTGAATGTTTTCCTTTTTATGTAATTGTTTTTGTTGCTTGGTTTTAAAGCTATATTCAAAATAAATAAAAAACAAGACATGAGTATAATAATTACAGAGGTGACCACAATGTAAGGGAAAAAAATATATAAAAGACAAGAAAATAAAGGCCAACAGCTGCTGGTAAGCAAAAGCATAATGATCTAAACTGTCTCATCCCTGTTAATCCACTAATCTGGTCAATCCATGTCAATAATTGGTGTAAATACAAGTCATCTTTTCATGGTCAGATATTACCATATTTGGACATTCGGAGGCTCCATGGTTACCATGGAAACACCATCATCAACATTGATTCCCCAGTAAAACCCATGGAGTTGGATCAATGACAGTGGCTGGAGATGATTGATCCCCAGTTATATTTTGCTTAAGTAACATATATAATCTCACAAGTGATGTTTTCAGAGTCCAAACCACCAAGACATACATGACTGACAAATATCCAGCCTGTTCAACAGTTTGGTTTCATTAAATTTGTTATTTCAGGGTTGGAAAGTCAGACCCATTTGAAATAGATGTTCACATCAGGTTTATTGTACAGAATGTGCAAGAATTATGCATAAACTTCTAGAAATGACCAGTGCAAGTCAAGTCCAGATTGTGTCCATGGACCAGTAGACTTAAAGCCACCGGCTGCTGCTGGTCTTTGAGTTAAAAAAAAAAAAAAAAGAAAAAGAACAAAACAAAAAAAACCATGAAGCCAATGTCCCTGAAAAGCCTTCCATGACCTTTGACTCATTCCACCAGGGGACCAGCTGCAGGGACAGACCCCACCCACTTGGGCGTGGTCTCCAGGTCAGACCGATCTACTATGAACAGGGGTCCGACAACAGAGTTGTAGCTCAGGCTGTGGGATTCTGAAACAGGGCAGAAAATAAACGAGTTCAGTGAAGAAGAAATAAGTTTTAAATGCCTGATCTAAAAAAAAAAAAAAAAAGTAGTACCATTTTCAACGTGTCTCCTCTTTCGTCTGTTGCAGGTATTGTCACAGTTACAACAAAGGGAGCTCTGAAGTGGGTCATCCAAAAGTTCCCAACTAGAAGAAAAACCAGTTCAGTTTTTAGACCAACAGGATCCATTAGAAGGTGCGTCTGTTCAGTGGTTCCTCACACTTTAGAACTCAACATCTCACAATAGTTCGACAAAATTTGGAACAAAAGAAAAACTTGAACATTTTGGTGGCCAGAGGTCAAAGCTGTGACCTCACGTGCATTTGTTGTGAATCTGTTGTTGTAACCTTTTTCAGACAAAGATTTTCTTTGTTCAAGGATGAACTGATTAGCTTTTGCCAAAAGGTCAAGGCTGTGACTTTTTGGCCATAACTGCAATTTAGAAAATTATAAATGAACAGTAGATTCATCCAAGTCAAAGAATGAAAGATTTGTTTTATTCTGATTGTCCCGGTGATAACAGGGCAAATATTCAACAACCTAAACTGTCAAATACTTTTAAGTCTTTTCTGTCCAATATTGCATGAAAGTAGATTTTTCACTGCAATCCTTTTTTAATTTCTTGAGGTCAGGTAAGACTTCGTAAGCAGAGTCTAGAAAAGGATATTTATGAGAATGTCCCCCCTCAAAAAACCCCACCCAAAAACCATCGGTGAAATCAGAGGAGATCATCTGTATCATGTATGTGGCAGATGTACATTTATGATCACAACTAAAGTGTTCATGAAAAGCACTGTACAGGACCACACACACCTTCCACTGTCCTTGGAGTAATGGCAGGCCTTCCTACTGTCACTCAGATAAGTGGGATCCCATGCAACCAGTTTGCAGTGGATGTAGACCTGAGGATCATAGAGCAGAGGTTAATCTGAACCATTTGCTCTAAAGAAAAGGTGTCTTCTCTTACCACATCTCCATGGTTCAGTTTGAAGGACTGCAGGTACACGACCAGCGCAGAAGAGTGGTATCGAGGCAGGAACATGGCGTTTCCCTGCACACTTTCCTGAAGACATCTGGAGAAATTCAACAGCACCAGTTAGAGGAACGAGTGTCTACAGGACACATCAGTTCAACACTGGAAGACCACAGATCTTTAACCCTTAAAGACCCAAACCATCTACTGATCTAAACTGGTTAATCCATTAATTCCATCAATCCATGTCGATAATTGGTGTAAATACAGTTCATCAGATATGACCATAAAATACCATCATCTTCAACATTGACAGATTTAACTGAAAAAGACACCGTTTATTCAGTTTTAATATAATAAGTGTCAACTTTTTAAAATTTCTATTTGTATGTGTGGTGTTCTGATTTTAAATGTAAAGCACTTTGTGCTACATTTCAGTGTATGAAAAGTGCTGTATAAATAAAGATTGAACAAACATCTACATGATCAATAAATTAGATATTGGACAACACCCAATTTATACTGACAATGCAAAATACAGAAGACAGTTTTTTAAATATATGGAGAGAGATATTGATTTGGGAACAGACAAAAGTAGCACTGGGTCTTTATGGGTTAACCATATTCAAGATTGATGTGTTGAATAACTCTTACTCAAAGAATTGCAAGTAAAGGTCTTTAAAACCTTCCATCATTAAAAAAAAGAAAATAAAAGACAGATAAATTAAATTTGATAAAGTTCTCAGTGGCGACTTCCAAATGCATTTAAAATGTCCCAAGTGATTCATCACCATTTCTTTTATGATCAGTCCAGAAAAAGGCGCCTCAGTCTGAGGCCATGTTCACACTGCAGACAGAAGAAGGTACAGCTGTGCAGATCAGACCCGGTTTTTCGAACTCTGAACAGCTCAGATCAGTTCAGGGATGGTCCATCTACAACATTCACAACTTAGCCATGAAAGAGTCACTCTTTGTGCGACATTAAAAATGTCCAAACTGTGCAGTGGAAAGCCTGACCATGTGCACCCTACCCTTGGTTATTGATGATAGGGTATCGTGGGGTGTTTGCGTGCAGCTCAAGGGTCGCAGTGGCCACGCATTCTTCCATTAGGAGAAGCAGGGGCTGATGGGACTTCTGCTCCACCGCCGCCCAGATGGCAATGAACGAGCCCAGAGGGACCACGTTGGTTTTTGCAATCCCGGTTAGATCCTCTGCAGCACAAACACAAACATGCTTCACTAATACAAGTGTGGAATGTGCATGCCGCCAGGTTTTCCCTTTATATTTATACTTTTATGGCACCTAAAGAGAATTGCACTTTCAATTACATTGTACCTGTACAATGACAATAAAGACATTCCAATTCTGATGCTTTGGTAATTCCCATTTTTCCTTTGGTGCATGGACTCACCATTCAGGAGTGCCATGTGGAAAACCAGACTACTGCGACCTTCGGAAAACCCAGATCCAGGGTTCAGGAATTGAGGAACCCAGGCAGTGGATCTGAAACATCAGTTTTTCATGTCACATGCATGGTTTTATTGTAACATTTCTTAGAACCTAGGCGTGGCATCTAAGCTAAAGAAAACAAAAAGTTGTGTTGGATTTTTTTTTTTTTTATTTAAGTGGATGTCCTCTGGTTTTAATTAAATTTAAACTTCAGATTTGTTTAGCATTTCTTTGAGCCATCATCTCAATATTAGTAAAAATATTATTACACACACACACACACACACACACACACACACACACACACACACACACACACACCTGCCAAACATGACATGCCACCATAGACCCAAAGCCAGATGCAAAAATGAAAACATAACTGATCAGAAAACAGAGGATTGGAAAAGACACTGTACCTCCTGGTAACACACTGGATGGGGAACACGTAGACCGGAGGGTTTGGCCTCGGCTTTGGCCTGAAGCTAAGCTCATTTTTGTAAATTAAGTGTTTTCCTTTCAGCTGCAGGAGAGAAAAAAAGATTGACTTAAGATACCATCATATGTGAAGTGTTGACTTAGATCCATGTCTTGCATTAACCTGCTTCTTAAATCTGCAGTCAGAAAAAGTGTAGTTGAACTCCACATCTGCTTCTCCAGTGGACACGGCGTTCAGGCTGGAGGGATAACAGTTTCCAAGGAAGAGACGAGCTGCATCTGGGACCACTTTCTGAGGGATCCTCCATATGATCCTCACAGAATCCTTTGAACACACCACTGTGATATCTGAGGACAAAACAGAATGGTGTCAGCGTGTGGACTCCAAACTGTCCAAAGTACATGTAAAAACCAGTACCTGGATCAGCCTGGGCTGGTGCAAGCACAGCCAGGAACACCACACCAAGGCATAGATGAAGCACCATGACTGAAGGACCCAGCTGGAGCCCAGGGAGGGGCTGCACTTAAACACTTCCTGTCTAATCAGCTAATGAACCACATGTGTGTCAGAACTCAACCGTTGAACTCAAGTCCAACTTGTGCTGCTGTGGAGTCCAATATTTTACAGCCAAATGTTCCGTTTGAACCCTTCCAGACCTAAACTACCAGCTGATCCACATGATTTAAGGACTATGGGAAAAATAATCCCATCATGGGAAATAAATCAGATAAAATGCAATTTCTAATCTATCTATCTATCTATCTATCTATCTATCTATCTATCTATCTATCTATCTATCTATCTATCTATCTATCT
>JAPTYQ010000010.1:30499837-30513528 GCA_029814465.1 Ostorhinchus cyanosoma
TCTGCTCATGTGTGAGTGTCTGACCTGGTGTGAAGGTGTGTTCTGCTCATGTGTAAGTGTCTGACCTGGTGTGAAGGTGTGTTCTGCTCATGTGTGAGTGTCTGACCTGGTGTGAAGGTGTGTTCTGCTCATGTGTAAGTGTCTGACCTGGTGTGAAGGCCACAGGCTCCAACCCTCCCAGCAGGTCCAGCAGGTCTCCTCCACCGCTGCTGGATGGGTTTATGGGCTGGCCCGGGGCTGGACCGCTGTGCGCTGAGGCGGGCTTTAGAGGCTCCTCAGATCCCCCCAACAGATCCAAGAGATCACACACCTGAGGAAAAGCATTTCATCAGATGAGCCTCACATCTGTTCAAACAGTAAAAACTCCGTTCATCTGAAATTAATCCATCACAATGACAAGCTTTTTTACACTCAAGTATTTCTGTGTCATTTGCTTCTGGTCTTGATTTGTAAGAAAATGGACAAAGAAAGGAAAACAGGGTTCCTACGGGTTTCTACAAGTTAAATATAGGACTTTTTAAGACCTTTTTAAGACTATTTGGAACAGAATTGAATGCCCATTTCACAACCTGTTCCATGGCCATACTGACACCTCGGATTTAGGAAAATGTATTTGTTTCCTCCAATGCCTCGATCCCCATCGTTCTGAGTTGAAGTGATTTCTTGTACAAACTGCAGTGAATTTCAAACACATCCCTGTTTAGAAGTATAAACACTATTTCTGAGAAACATTTATCTGAATCTGTTAAAGTGTATCATGTCTTAATAACCAGAGAAAATGTGGGTCCCAAAGTGACACAAGTTGGGTGCCACTACTTTAGAGCACAGCTATAACTGGATGAAATCCAAGAGATGAAAGCTAAATAATATTAATCCTTAATAATGTACAGCTTTTGTGCAGAATGAGAACCTGGTTTGCAGGCTGTTGGGCCGGAACTGCTTCTCCCTGCTTTACTTTGATGGGCTGGACCTCCTTGACCAGTTCCCCCGTGGACTCTCCGTTAGTGTGACCCGGGGAGTTCTTCTCGATCACAGGCATCCTCTCCAACACTGCCGCCCTGATTGGAGAAGGAAATACAACGCA
The DNA here is from genome assembly GCA_029814465.1 of Ostorhinchus cyanosoma. Lineage (NCBI taxonomy): Eukaryota > Metazoa > Chordata > Actinopteri > Kurtiformes > Apogonidae > Ostorhinchus > Ostorhinchus cyanosoma. The sequence goes on from JAPTYQ010000010.1 coordinate 30,500,922, forward strand.
CACATTACATAACAGCAAAGGAAACAGGGAAGTTCAGCTGAGTGTGTGTTCAGCGCACCTCATGTGGTCATATTTCTTGAACAGCGCATTGTATTCAACTGCCCTCTGCTGGAGCTCCACGTCTATACAGCTGCCGTAGATGCTGACGATGCTTCGGATTCGACTGGCGAGGATCAAAACAGAATCCATTAGACGAATACCTACGTCATACAGGGGGTCCATAAAGCCTCCGTACAATTGAATTTATTACACAAGCAAATGAATAGACAAATCTGTGGAAAGTATTACTAAAAGAGTAGATGTTCACGTTTTTTGCATCATTTCACCCTTTATTGGGCAAGTCACTATTTTTGGTAATTTCCACAGCGTCAGTTCCAGTGAGGATAGTGAGTCCCCAATCTGAGGTCTAATGTGGTCTCCAGGGTCTGTAAAGTCCACCTTTGAGGTCCAGTGTGGTGTCCAGGGTCTGTAAGGTCCACTTCTGCATGAATAGTGAGTGGACCTGCTGTGTTCAGTTCCATGAAGTAATGGAACTAATGTAAGGAACGTCGATGACTGCAGGTCTAGTGGACAGGGGTCTGGACCAGCACGCATGGGGGTCTAATGGACAGGGGTCTGGACCAGCACGCATGGGGGTCTAATGGGACCAAAGGCAGGTTATAATGGAACTTTATCTTGCGGTTTTCCTTGCATTTTTATATACATTTCTTGGGATTTTTTGTGCCATTTACAGGCAAAGAACCAAATATGGTAACTTCATTGACCTTGATTTTCTACACGACACTAAAAAATTTTGAAAATTTTCACAGAAGTAGTTAAAGTTTTGTTAGGTCATCCAATAACATACTAAGGTTGAAATGTTGAATTTCACAGCATTTCTTTGAGTGCCACCTAAAGGGTTAATCCACCTCTATATGGGCACCACAAAGTATATGTATGTCCACATGGTCCTGGATTTGTTTTCATGTCTGTATCATATCCTCATCCATGGTGTCAACGGCATCAGCGATCTGTACTTCAGGTCGTTGATGTTCTGTATCTTTGTTGGATGCATGATATCTTTAACATAAATAGAAATAAACAGAACTCCAGAGTCGTGCTATCTGCTGAACCAGGGAACTGGACCAACCCTTCTGGAAATGTTTGATTTAGAACCCACCAGAATGCAATCCCTCATGTGGTGGTGCACCATCCACCTGGAACATGATGGTTGGTTGAAGGTCATCCAGTTGTGGTGACACGTATTCAGTCAAAAGGTCAAAGGTCAACATTTGCACTAACTGATCTCTCGTTGAAGAAAAATGAACCAATGACTCAAGTGCACATGATTCCACGTCGTCATTAGAACCTTTGAGAACCACTGAGTACGTAGAACAAATCTGATTAACAGGTCTCATCACTTGCTTTTGTAACACATTTTTAAACTGTAAAAAGACTTTATGGACACCCTGTACTTTTAGGCATTAAGTGAATATCATTTAATGTGAGTAATGAAGCGAAATTTTTCATTTTTTAATCTTGAGAATGAATCATTTATAGGAGGTGTGTTGCTGCTGCATGTGGCCACTGTGTGTGTGTGCTGTGACTGATCCAAGTGTTTCTTACTCCACATTATCAGTGATACGTGTGCTCAGTTTCATGGTGGCTGTAAGAGCGAAGCCTCTAGTTGCCGGGGACGACATGTGGGACTGTAGCACCGTCTCCAAAGCATCCAGGGCGTCATTTTCAGTCACCTGATCAACAAAAAGTATCAGCAAAACTGGTATTATAGAGGGCATGCATGTGACAAAACAAACACAACTGTTGTTGCATTAGTTATGTGTTTTGATCATTATTTATGCTGTTCAGAGTTTGTTCAGCACTCAACGGCTCCACCTACAACAAATTCATGACAAATCAATGTGGAGAGCATTCAAAATACGACTGATCCCAGATCGAATGGGTGTGCTTTACTCCCAGTCCACATCTTTAAGTTTGTAATAATCATCCCAACTAATGAGAAATTATATTATTGAAAAATATTAAATCTACTTACAGGAACACCACACACACACCAAACTGAGGTTAAATATTGCAAAGGTGTTCAGTGTTTCTGTTACATAGGGGGAAATATTCCCACCAGGTTTGCCTTCAGGCGGTGCTTTGTGTATTTCTATAGTGTTGAAACTGGGTGCATCTAAATGTCAAAGAAACTCAACTCCTGACCACATGTCAATTTTCATGGACCACTGCTTCTTTGGTAATTTGCAAGAATCCAACAGGGTTTAAATGAAGTTGGTAACTGTTTTATTCCTCACACTTTCCTCCTCTAAATGCTTGCATGTTGCAGCATATTTTCTTCTCTTAGTCCCAGGTGAAGGGTGTTTTCTGGTAGGGAAGCCATACCACCGCATACCCATACAAATACATACCATAAATGCACCTTCACATTAAAACAATTTATTTAGCCTATTTACTAATGATGAATATTAGCAGTCATGCTAACTCCAGGCTCCTGTGATCTATTATTCAACGTTTCCAAGATGAAGCAATATGTTGACTCACTGCTTGTTTATTTATTCATCGTTGCGGTACGTTTACCTGAACCGGCTCCGTCTCCTGACAGTCTCCTTTCAGCAGCAGGTCTCCATACTCCCCTATGCACCAGCAAGCCACCTGGACCAGGGATTGCTGCATAAAACCACAGAACAAATGTTCTCCTCATAGTGTGTAAAATATTTGAATGTTCTTCCTCTTGGCATAGTGGCTCACAAAGCAGCCACACACATCAGGGCCCCTCTTCCCTGATTACATGGGAAGTTAATGTGCTGGAAGATGGGCAACTGTGCCATGGTTCTGCAGATGAGGACATGGACATGACTAGCATCCAAAAATAAACCAGGCTGCCTCAGGCTGGTTCAAACTGATCATTTGACATTTGCTGTGAACATTACAACATTTGGAATGGCTTTGAATCACGTATAATACAGAATCAAACTTGGATAGTTTTTAGGGTTGGTGTATGTGATATTGAGTGACGTCTAGTGGTGCAGTTTCAGATTGCAGCCAACTGTAAACCCAGTCTACGTCACCTATGGAGGCTGCAATTAAAGTCCAACATTAGAGCTAATAATTGTTTTATTAGTTGTGGGATTTTTAGTTAAGGGCATGTTCATCTAGTTAACACACAAAAATAGTAGATGATGGTAACACTCTTTAAAGAAGTGATATTTGTCTTTTTTCAGTGGAATTGGTTCCTTTTCCCACATTTCCCTGTGGTCTACATAAACTGTAAATGCTCTGCTTGGGTCTGAATTCTTCATTCATTCAACTCCACAGGTCCATCTTCAATCCTATTTCTGAACATTGACACCAGAAAGGTGGTTTGGAGCGCTGGCCCTTTAAATGCATATCAGCTACTTCAGGCCCCGCCCCCTCCAGGTTGTCAGTTGTGCCGCTCTGTCCCGTTCAACCAACAACTGAATATTTTCGGTAATAGGCTCCAAGTTTGGACATATTTTCAGTCTGGACTACAACTGCTGCTGCTGACAAACAATTGTGTGGAACTGGAGAATGTTGGTCTGAAGTCTGGACCTTTTATGTGCAAATGTGGGGACGGAACTAGTTAGAGACACAACGAATGAAGAAAGAATTCAAACAGGTTGGAGAAATCCACTGGATTTATGCCCAAATGAATCTAAAGATAGCTTTGCAGCACCTGGAGGGTTCAAATTCAAACTGTCTGAACTATTAGGGTCCAAATACACAAAGAAATGAACCACAGACTAAGAAAAGTGGAGTTAAGACTAATATGAGCCTTTAAATACTTTACACTGAATGTCACCTGCTATAAACCAAAAAAGAAGAAGCAGTGTGTTTGGAGGTACTGTAGTGGTGCAATACGGTGGACTAGGTCGATAGAAACAACTTAATCTAAGGTAAAGGATCATACATTTGTACAATTACATCCTCCAATATCCCCTTAAATATAACTTAATGCATCATTGAAGATAAGAACTTTCAATGTGTATCTTTTACATCCTGCTGTGGTTTTACTTTCTACTTATTTGGTTGTTTTCCTGTAACTGTTTAGTCTTTTTAAATCCCCTTATCATATCAGTCCCTATAAGCACTATGCCGTGTACTTTCACTTTAGGTACGTGGACTATATCTGTTCATGTGGCTGGAAATGAACCTTACACACATAAATCAACTCTAATCTGAGCTCCTCTCGCTGCCATTGAACAAACCTCAGTTATTTCTGGTTCAATGCTGGTGCTCACTTTTCTCTGAGATGATACAATGTTCAGATGACTGTGGCAAATTATCCTGTGATCCGAAATGACCTTCAGTTGAATTTAATAAGCTTCCCAACCAACCTCAATGGTTCCTTTGAGAGTGTGAAATGCCAGATACACACCTGGGAGATGTCAGTGAGCAGAGCCCTGTACAGCTTATGGACGGTGTAGCAGTGCAGCTCTGAGGCGGTGGTGATGAGCTGGATCAGATTGGGCACCGTCTCATCCCTCACATCGCCCCCTGCCTGGCGGAGTGAGACACGAAATCACATACAAAGCTGGACAGCTGGTCCCCTATTTAGGACGCCCTACATTTCCTTCCAGACACAATGCCCTCACTTTCCATGACAGTTCACAGACAAACAAAGGATATCTGTTATGGATTAAGATCTGTACATTTGGAGAAAAAGACTCAGTCTAAGCATTCATGTGTAAATGGATCATGTGGACTTTAAGTTAGGATGTATGAAAGTAAAGAAATGCCTCTCTTCATACTGAATATTTTCTTTATTTTACATCAGAAAGTGCAACCTAACATTGAACTTCAAGTTCAAGAAGAGTTGCCTAACTTTAAGTCTATTCTGGAAGTCTGAAACGGGCTGAGGTGGAGGTGATCAGCATCTGAATGTTGAAGTGTGGATGTGAGTCAGAGTGCTTTGGGTTCACCCATATTTACAGAGAATCACAAGATACTTATTCAGATTTTCATCCTGGTTTTGCTCCTCGAGAAAGGCCCGCCTACAGATCAATAATCAGTTAAATGTGTGCTATATTTAGAATATGTTCTCCTCTTTTTCTAGTCATCATGCTTTTCTCCACAGGGAACTGAAGCCGTAAAGCCTCTTAAACTGACCAGAGTTCACCAGCAAAAAGACTAATACTGCACTATGTGTCACTGTGGTGTTTTCCCATGTGATTTCAAAGCAACAGCTGACCCATTGGAGGCCGTGGTTTTCAAGACCCAAAGGTCCAACAGTGGTAAAAAGGCTGCAGGCTGGACACATGGACTGAACACCTCTGATTACAGGTGCTGACACTCATCATATGAGTCATATTCATTAACACATGACTAATATACCACTCATCCTCATCATTACTGTAGGAAGGCTCAAGATGGTTTTTAAAGAGGGAGGGACGAGGTGAGCTGCTTTTACCTACAAAATGCATTTTTGGGCTCAAATTTATGCATATTATCTGTCAGTGGGTATTATCCATCTATTTTGTCAAACATTTTAGTGTTTTGTATCACTTTAACAAAAGAATTCACATACACCTATAACTGCATGAACAATTTGCATTCATACAAGCAAAAATACTTCTTCTTGCAGTGTAATAATCTGAAAAATAATGCTCCAGAGTTCATAGTAACACTGTCAGTTTTTATGAAGGTAGAAGAATTTTAGTGAATTTCAAATGACGAAGGGTCCTATTAGAATGGTCTGCATGAGCCACTTCCACTGCAGCAGTAAAGCTGAAGGTTTAACTGTAAAGGATGTTTTACCTTTGGCAAACTACAGAGGAATAAGAGAGCTGAAGAAGAAAATGGAAAAATACAACAAGCAACGTGTTAACTTCAGCTTTCAGCAGCCACATGAGGAAATTAAGGCTTGATTAAAATGGTGTTCCAGCATGGGATCATTACTTACAATCGTACCTTTGTTTAAAAACAGTCTTAGAACAGACAGTTACTCCAACTCCTAAAGCAGGGGGGTCAAACATACGGCTCGGGGGCCAAAACCAGCCCACCAAAGGGTCCCATCCAGCCCGCACCAGGAATTTGCCAATTGTAAAAAGATATTAATCATCAGAATAATATCCCACAAATAGTGACAACTCCAACTTTTCTTCATGGTTTAATACTAAAATTTAAAAAAAGTTAAAATACACAATGAAAATGTTTCTATTTGCAAGCTATCCTTCCACAATACAATGTGAATAATCTGCATGAATAGGAATAACCCGAAATGTCTTCGGAAAAATAAGAGCAATTTTAACAATATTTTGCCTGTTACTAAACAGTTAGTGAATTTGTAGATCCACTGTAAGTTTTGTTAATAATAAGTGGAGACAAAACACTGTTGAAACTGCACTTATTTTTCTAGAGATATTTGAGGTCGTACATGGTTGTCCAGGTTAGTCACATTTTCATAACATGAATATTTTGTAATGCAAGTACATTACATTAAATTCTGATCATTTATATGCTATTGTTCTATTATTTTACTGGTCTGGCCTACTTGAGATCACACTGGGTGGCATGTGGCTCTTGAACTAAAGCACGTTTGAAACTCCTGCCCTGGAGGAAGTCGTAGAATCGTAATCATGAGTGAGACAGCCCACTCTGACAGAGGGGTTCTAAAAGTCCTGCTAAATGAAACTTTCATAAATGCACAAGTTGATCCGAATGTGAAGTGTGAAAAGACAGTGGAAGCAGCCTCCGCCTGGTGTGTATTTACCGTGGTGAGGACATGCAGGATGGTGTCAATGTGCCAGCGCTGCGAAGGTGCATACCTGACAGAGACAGAGACACACAACCAGCTGTGTTTGAGGGTGACTTTGAAACACACAACACAACAGGACACTGCTTTCCCCTCTGTGCTTACACACAAACGCAGCACATAAAGTGGTAAATGCAGCAGAAACAGCGAGGCTATTCTTTCCCACAGTGCCACAGTATCAGTCAGGGATATCATAGAGTGAGACAGACACAGAGTCAGACACATATTTCAAACAGAGACCTTTTCTGTTGCAGCGTTAAAATGCCTGCATTCTGTCTCTGCCCAGTAAATACACTCACATGCATGTGGATGTACATTTACTCGCATGCACTTATTTACTGACTGCGTCTTCTTTCGTTACCTTTCGGCGGCGTTAAAAATGCCACTGGCGGCCTGAGCCCTGAGTTCAAGGGGGCAGGAGGAGAGGAAGATGAGCAGTTCCTTCATCATGGAGCGAACGTTAGAGGCTGACACCAGGGCCAAGGAGAGCTCCAACGCCCGGCTGAAGAGGTCAAAAAGGAAAGATGAATATTCACACAAACGGGACATCTTGTACTTGACCTTTAGTACTGCACTAACAATGTAAAGTTATTTGTCTTTCAAATGAACCTAAGCTATAAAAGGGGTTTCCTTGATCACAAAAAGGAAATCAGAAATAGCAGGCTATAAAGGCTGGTGAAATACCTTTCATTTACAGCCTTATTGTTCCTACAGAGAAGAATGAGAATAAGTGAAGAGCTGAAAAGCGTTTTAACAATTGCTGCCTTTGTTTACTTCACTTTAATAACAGAGCATTTTATTGACGCTACAAAATTTGTTCTATGAAAATATTCTACTTTCTGTTCCACAAATATAAGAACAAGAACAAGAAGAAGGAAAGTGCTTTATGAACTAATCATTTGTGACAACAAAGGCCTTTTGTCTGTGGATGTAGAAAATCAAATCAAATCAAACTTGAATATGTTTCTAAAAACCTGATCAGAAATGACAGCTGCAATTATAAAGCACTTGATGTATCTTTTATTTAGCATTATTCCTAAAATTATATAATTATAATTGGAATATGACAAGAGAGCAAATGTAGCTGCCACTTTGCAACGGTTATCCCCAGAGAGTTACGGACAGAATGACAGAGAGATTATTTCAGTAAAAACCGGAATACACGTTATTATTAGTGGATGGTCAGAGACCGTTTGACTGAACGACACATCACATACACTCTAGAGTCATTGGAGTGAATCAGTAATGAATCCTCCTCATGCATAATCATATATCAATATATGCATGATATGATGTTGGTGAACATATCAAAAGACCACTGCACTGCTAAAATAACATATTGTCAATACAATTCAAGAAATTTCACCAACGATGCTGTCAGGAGAGCTCATGTTTTGTTAGAAGAAGCCGCTTTCTTTCCAGTTTCCCTGTAGTTTGTTCACTGTCCTCATGAAAACATCTGGAGAAGTCACCTCTTATGAAAAGGGTCAGGGTGAGATTCTATCCCATAGTACCAGTGTGACACACAGACACTCTCCAAAGCATCTTGACCGCTACACAAACACGCTTCGAACTGTCCTTGACATTAGCTGGATTGCACACACGACCAACAGAGAGATTGATGGCGACCTTCCAAATGTGACAGCAAACATCGAATGGAAAACGACTGCAATTCACCGAATGGGTTATGACATAGAAAGGCTCACCAAGCTGTGGACGACCGTGGCAAAACATGAATAGAAGACAGAGCGAACACATTAGAGGAGCTGTATGCAGGGTTCCAAACCCTAAACCCCTAAAGTTCTATTATCAGTTAAGTTATTATTATCATCATCTGCAGCAGGGCTTGAAATCACAATGTCAGCATGATGCGTCCACAGTAACAGTCTCACAGCAGGCGACAAGACATGCATCACAAGGAGACAATGACTACAGTTTCTTGCTTTTATTAGTTTTTATTTCTATTTACTTTTTCAGTTTGGTTTTGCTTTTATATTCATGAAGTGACCATTTTAACAAAGATTTTACACTGTTTTAGTTGGTGAGGAACTATGAAGAATATCAGCCTCTGACTCTGTATTTCTCCAGTGAACTTTCAAATAAGTGACATGATTTGGTTTGAGCTGTTGTGACAAATGTACACGTGTCTACAGTTGGATCATAGTCAACGTACTCACATCCAGGAAGGAGCTGCTTCCAGTCTGGAACTGCAGTGCCACCCAACAGTCTGATACCAATTTCTGTTGTCTTTATTCTTCATCGTTTTTAGGACAGTGCAGTTACCATGTGTTGCACTGTTGATTGTACTTTTTACTTTATTCATTGTGTTTGATTTTTTGTTTTCTATTGAATTCATTAATCTGCTGCTACATTTGATCTGGACTTTCAAATATCCTATTTGATTTTAACCCTCTCCCTCAGCCACTGGGCGGACTGGTATGGTATTACTTCATGTTGGGAAAAATGGGTTCAATTTATGCTAATCCAGATGCCTGATTTTATTGTATGTAAATGAACATTCATCACTACACGGTGACTCCCACATGTTTACTGTTCCAGATGTGTTGTTGGGTTTTTTTCTTCATGTTCTTTTACTTTATTTCAACCTTTCTGCCCATTGACGGTTGAGAAAAGGATACATTAGATACAGATTTGTGAAAATGAGCCTTCAGTACACATGTAAATACCGATGACTGTACTACTGTATACTACTACTTATAGTACTACTGTACTATAACTACCTAAGGAATGCATGTCAATGGAATATTTAAAAAAAGCAATAAATAAACAATTTAAAACAACAACAATGTGCTCTCATCAGATGCACGTAGGACATATAAGGTGGTGCCAAAGTCATCATGTGAAAGTAAAACTACCTGGGTCGAATGTATAAAACACAAATGTATAAAACAAAAACACGAGCCTCGGTTCATAGGTTGAGGTGTGAAAACAGCCTTGATTCCCAAACTCTAGGAGAAAAGGTGTCAGTTACCGTTTGACTGAAGCGTCGGGGTCCTTCAGGCAGTCCACTATGGTTCCTCTGTGACGCTGGACTGCGATGTGATCTGTCCCAACGATCTTTTGAAGAGACATCATGGCTATGTACCTGCACATGTGCAGAACAGCCAAAAATAAAGCCTCTTATGAGTGTTCATTCACCTGCCTGACGATGTAATATTCTAACAGAGAAACCCAACAAAGAGTTTCTATTGAATAACCTGAAGCCACCAAAGGCCATTTACAGATCTAACACCAACATTATCAACCTGGCTCATAGGATTATTTATCTTTCCACACGAAATGAGCAGATCAGCTATTTATATATGCACAGGAGAGATCTCAGAGGAATTACAGCAGTACTATTACTGCCAGATAAGGACGGACCTGCAGGTCAAACCACACAAGTCTGCCTGGTCACAAGCCCCTATGGAGACAAACCCAAAAAAAGACTCCACTACCAAAACCCTTGGGGAGCTCCACTCTGCTGTGTGAGAAATGACGTGGCCCAAAATGGAGAGATGAGCATTAAACGACAGACAGTGAACTTCTAGTGTGGCTTTAGAGGAAGTGTTCCAGGGAAGGTGATTAGTGAGCCCTGACTGATAATGGCCTGGCAGGAGGTTTCTCTGTCTGGCTCCAGTGCTGATGGCTTTGTGGAATGGAAAAAGGTCAAATGACCATGAGACATACGAGAAAGAAGGGATGATGGCAAGAGAGATGTAAACAGAAAGAGGAACAGGAAGGAAGGAAATGGAAAACAAACAAACAGAAGAAACGGAAGTGGCACTGACCGAATGTTCCTGTCGTTGTTCAAGAGAAATCTGCCCAAGATGTTCACCGCCAACACCTGTGGAAGACAAATGTGCCTGCGTTTACTACTACACAGCATCACTTAGTGGACACTAAAGGACGTCAAAATGTTCTAGACTGGGTTACAAAGCCTCCCAAACCCTCACCCTGAGGCCGCTTTCTGACTTGATGTCCAGGACGGTGAGGACAGTCTCATATAAAACAGCATTTCCCACAGTCTTAGTGCTGTCGGTGTTGGTCGCCACCTGTACAGCAGGTCAAAAACACATCCGTCAACCCTGTGACACTTTGAAGAATAAACAAGGCTGAACAATCACCTACATGAGAAGGTTCAACTTTGGACTGAAAACAACAAACAACAACCTAGATCTTCAGCCTTACAGTTATTTGTCCCCACCATAAGGCCATGGTGCAGCGACATTCCTGGGTACTTAGAGTAATAACAGGTACTTCAAAATAATACAACTGAAGGTACCATTGGACGGGGTTTGTGCAGGTATCAGCAAATCTAACTGAATGCTTTTTAATGTCCTTTTAAATGACACTGTAAACACATTTAATGTCCTCTTTAATGCCCTTTAAACTCATTCGATGCCCATGTTCACCTGCAGATAGACTTTTATATATAATTCTATATATATATTTACCATCACCAGGCTTTAACAGGTTCTCAATAGTTCCTCTTCCAATCACATCTGCTCAAACTTGTATTTTCCATTTTTCCCACATTTGCTAATATTCCTCTGCTCTTTCACAGCATGAACATGCTCACAGCACCTTTCATTCCAAACATCCGCTGTTGAAACTTCATGTATCGTCCATAAACAATAGTCAATTAAAAGGTTCCACCTGTCAATCATCACACTATACTAACAATCAAAGCTATTAAATGCTTATATCATCAAAATAAGTCATGACTAACAATGTTTTTTTCCATCAAGCGTATTTAATTCTTTAATGCCTCTGGACATTGAATTTAAATCTTTTTAATGCCATTCAAGGCCTTAATTGACACGTAATCATTTCATTTCATGACTTTGAATGCTTTTTAATGTTCTGCACAAACCCTGTTGTATTTTCAACAGGGAATCTTCATTTTCACCTCTCCACTTAGAAACTGGAAGGAAGGAATATTAGTTCAGGAGGAATTTGAGGAGGACTATGATAAATAATGGCCAAAAACATATCATTATGAGCTTTTGGAAATAAAATGTAATTATGTCATAATTTTGTCCTGTTACATGGTATCTCTATGAATATTTGCAATAGTCAGATTTTCATGACACTGGGTGGAAAGGTGAAGCATGATTCAAGAGTAAAACCATGAAGCGGATAAAAACAGGAAAACAAACCGCATAATTTGTAGAGTGAAAAAAAGTAGCCTGTGTGTATTGTCTATGCTAACCCTTCTACTTGCCGTTTTTGTGGAGTCACACTGACTTCCAGATTTGATGATTAAATTCTAATCTTAATTCTTGGGTGCCTAGTTTGAAGACATTTGCTCATGGTGTTCATGAGATATCTCAAAAATGGGATGGAAGACTGACAACCCGAAAACATAAAGACTCTGCTCAGCAGGAGCGGTTGATGTTGAGGCTTAAAAACTTCACCAAACTTTGTATGTGAGAGTGTACACTGAACCTGAGCTAGGAGGTCATTCATGGCGTCACTAGCGGCTTCGTTGTTGTGCCCCAGGATTCTGAGCAACCTCAAGATGCGCACCTGGAGGTGAGAGAAAAATCACTGATCACCAAAAACACAAGGAAGTTCTTAGTATTGGAGCTGGAGATGTAAAGGAAAAACTGCAATGAAGACATCTGTGGTGCAATGTTGTTTATGTTATTTATTGTTTATTCAAGTGTGCAATATGTGTTGGTAATTTAGTTCCCTCATTATAGTTACTATTACTCACATACTTATACAGTCGCGGAAAACCTTCTTCTCCAGCCCTTGTTTAGTTCAGTTTGTTGTTCATTTTAATGCCTGGTCCAACTAAAGGTCCATTTGTTTGGACAAATATAA
>JAPTYQ010000010.1:30522495-30532981 GCA_029814465.1 Ostorhinchus cyanosoma
CACACACACACACACACACACACACACACACACACACACACACACACACACACACACACACACACACACACAAGGCAGAACTCTGATTATCCAGAATTCAGGAGCATGCAGAAAGGAGCACAGAGCAGGTCTGACTCATCTCTTTGAAATAGATGCTTTTTTATTCAAATTTACAAAAAGAAAAAGTACAACAGAAATAAATACACTTTGTTCAGCACGCAATTGTGGAGTTGTATCAACATCGTGCAGGAGCAATGAAGTCCCTGGGGGGGGGGGGGGGGTGCAGAACCAACGGGGTCTACCTGGGGTCACAAAGGGGACTGTCCGCTACATACTATCTCGATACCAGGAGGTCGCTCTCACACTTTGAGCTCAACTTCAATATCCTCAGTAAACAAGCCTTTTCTGACAAGGCTTTTGAAAAATAGCCTGACCAGACCATTTTCATCTGTCACTCAGGGTTGGTGAATCTATGCAAGCCCAATAAGTAAAGGAGGAGCTGTGCGGAGCGCTGCGCAGACTGCCGGCTTTTATTCTATTTAAAACAACTGATTCAACTAATCAAGCTTTTGATTGAACCAATTTGCCGGGCTCAGGAGGTGGGATAATCAGCTCCGTCGAGTGGTTTAGTCAGTGCAGCACTCCAGAACTCTGAAATCAGGAGAATCATCGCTTTGATTTTGACCAATCAGCCAAGGTAGAACTTTGAATTAGAGCAAACAGCTGAAATGAAACACCTGGAGCCAATCAAGACTGTGGGATAAAGCATATAATTAGAATGGCACAAAGGTCACTTATTGGTATACCATGCTAATTGCTTTCGCGATGGCTGCCTGAGGATTGGCGATGCTGGAAAATGAGGAGGTTTTTGTGTGAGAGGGACAGACTCAGACAGTTGGCACATAATTGGTGGGGGAAACATTTCCCAGATGATGCATTGGCAAAGCGCTGCTCTTAACAATACCTCCTCAAACAGAATAGTTGGCAGTCATTTTTGGTACACCGACAAGTAAGTGCTCATTCACAACCTAAGTTCAAGGTCTTAATTATTTGACATTTAACTTTGTTAAGACATTTAATTGATAATTCTGGTTCAAAACATCTTGGGTTTTTTCATGGCTGCTGCGTCTGTCACGCATGATCACAGTGCACTCACCACGTTAACCGTACAGGGATGCAGTGTGTGTGTGCGCATGTGAGTGTGTGTTTGTGTGTGTCCATGTGTGCATGTGTGTATGCGTGTGTGTGCATGTGTGTGTGTGTGCATGTTGTATGTTCATGTGTAAAGTTCCTCCCACTCTGTAAACTGATGGTTGTTTACAACGTCGCCTCGGTTTCCTCTCGTACACTTTGCTTCTGTTTTCTCTCGTACACCTTTTGCTTGTGTTTTCTATCCTGACAACACCATTTAACAGTGTTGGACAGTCCTAAATCTCAGCAATTCATTCACTGAGTGAAACTTTATAGTAACTGACACTGCAGATAAAACAGTTGGATGTTGCTGAAGAAATGTGAGGCACTCGAAACAGCTTCTTATTGAGAAAATGGGAGGCACTCAGAAGTGTTCTCCACTCATAAGATCCCCAAACTGAAGAGCACCAGAGGGATACTTTTAACGCTTCACTTTACACCCAAGCAGCTTCGCATGCAAACTGTTCCTTCCACTCAATAACAGCAGAAGTCAAGAAAAAACTCCCGATGTACTAAACCAGAATTATTCTTTATAAGGGCTGGGAGTTTGAAATCTGAAGTCTCTCATAGGTTTTATGCCTCTGTCACAATGTGAGGCTATATACTGTATTTTACAACACTGCTGTAAAGTTAGGACTCTGTAGGCTGGGAATGACCTAAATGAACTGTAATTGGCTCCCCTGAGGTTATGCACCCCCCGTTCTTCTCCCGTTATTGTGCAGTATTTGTACATTGGTCCTAATCCCATGCAGCCTGGGCTGTATGGACCCATCTGTGGCTCAGGTAAAGGGTGCAGAGGTTCTGATGGGTTTTATACGGGTCAGTGAGTGGCCTGACTTCCTGATTGGTTAACTAGGTTTTGACATGAGCAGGCCTTGACAACAAGATTCCGTTGGACCAAAGTGGTGGACACTAGCAAAGCTGGTAGCTTATGTGGGTGGCTTTACAGTGAACCAGTGACAAACGGTGATATTTGTGCACACCAAACATTCCCACATTCATTTAGAGGGTGGGGCTAAAGTCCTGTGTCTTCTCTGAACTCAGTTTTCCCAGATAATTCTTTTTTATTTGACAGAATTCGATTTCACATGTGTATTATTCATGTTAAGCAGCTATTCATCTACTCACTGACATGCACTGCCTGGAATGCATGAAAGACAATATTCTACTAACAGTCATGCTCCTGTTCTAAAAGAATGGAGTGTCGATTGAGATTGAGAACGATACAAATCTTACTCTTAAATGTGCATTGTATATTTGTGTGAGAATGAACCATCTATAAAACGTCTTTCATATGTTTCAGGCAGTGCAAACTAATGACATAAACTCAGAACCAATTCCAGTTTATTAGACCTTTTCAGAATAATAACCCAGATTTTAGGGAAAACTGATTTTTTTTGTTTGTTGCAGCCCTAACAGATTTTTTTTGTTTGTTGCAGCCCTATTAAGGGAATTTCTCTTCACTCCAGTGGTTTTCATCAAATTGGTTCCTTGCTAGGACAGCCTATCTCTGAGGCTTCCTGTAACTAATATTTTGCACAGCAAACTTCTGCCAGAGGCCACATGTATAATTGAAACCTTGGCTTGTCCATCTGACAGACGGAGGCTACCACATAAACAAACCCAAACCTGTTCACTTAGTACACAGATGTTGGATACAAGGTGTTGTAGTCCAGGAGGCTCAGTGAATCCATTTCTAATCTACAGTACATACAGATAGTCCCCACAGTGCTCCATTTGGACATGTACATTGGATTTTTTTGTTGTTGGTTTTTTTTTTTGTTTTTTTTTAAATTCATTTCCTTTTTATATTTGTGTTAGCAATAATATTCAGTGATATTTACATTTGTTTGCTTTTACATACAGTAAGACATGTTATAATTTTTTGTTTAATTGACATCTTATAAAACAACTGTACTTGGACATAATTCATTTTCTATTATTGAACATCACACAGTATAAAAGTGCATTCCAGCTGACGACTCAGCTCATTTGCATCTTGACCTTTAACAAGAACAAAACAGCTGTCACGGGAGTCTCTATGGTAGTGTTCCCCTTAAAATTTCATTACTAATGTATGGAAATTTTCATTTGGCCAGAGTGGGAATTGATTGCCGTATTAGCGGTTTTTCTCCTGTTCTTCTCAAAGAAATTCATGCATGCTTTGTGAGACTGCGAGAGAGCCACGCATAAAAAATAGGAGACTTCCTAATAAAAACACTTTATATATCAATAAAAGAGTCATCATTACTCCATAAAGTAGATGGAATACTTATGGATGGTCTCAGCTTTTCTAATTTTCTGTAGTACAATCAAAGCCTCGTGGTTTTAACAAGTTCTTTTGTGTCCGTGTGTCTGTATCTTTGTAAACATACCAACACTCAACTACAAAATGCTAGGGGATGTGAGGGGTGAGGAGGGGAATCACATCCCTAAATCATTTTAATTTTTCACAATGTCTGTTTTCCTTGTGGGCTTAGAGGAGGGGAGAATCTTTTGCAGGATTTAAATGATTCATCATTTTCATTTGGAATGAAGTAGTGAGCTGAATAATTCACTTTTCTGCCACTGCAGATGGAATAAAAAGTAGCCGTTTCTGTACAATGGTCTTACTTCCCCAACCGTTTCTTTCCCTCTATATCTTTCCCCTTCCTGTTCCCTTTATACTCAAATATAGATTTTATTCTCAGGGTGTTATCCTAGTTGTCTAACTGCTTTGTTAAATGTTTACTCTTGCACATTTTCCCGAAAACTAATGTTCCAGTTTAGATATAATCACTCATCAGTCCCATCTTTTAACTTGTCTCTCTCTCTTTCCATTTTTTTGTAGAATACACACACACGCACACACACATACACGCACGAACGCACACACACACACACACACACCCAGTCGGACATAATCTATGCACTTTTGCTCACACACTCCTCAGCCTCACGGACACACGTGCAGAAACAAAGGACAGGCCGACGCACAATGAGGAACGTCTCTCTTCTTGTTTCCTGCTGTTACTCATTCCATACGTGAGAGTTGAATTAAATCGAGTCTTGGATGTTTGGGTTGTTTTTCTTTGTCCAAAGCGTTTAACAAATTGTTGCTGCCCCGAGCAGAAGCAGCTTCTGCATTGTCTCAGTATCTGTGCTCAACCATATCAGCGTTTCAACACTTATTGCTTTAAATTACATCAATCACTCCCTCCCCTGCCCTCACATTCTCCATCCTCCCTGGGCTCATTTTTCTCTGTCTCTTTTTATTACTTTGCCTCTTCATCTTTCTCTCCTTTAACTTCTCTTCACATTATTCTAGCTCTGGTTGCCTTTTCATCATCCTCCTGTTCCCTCCCTTCCTGTCTTACCCCCTTTGCCCCTATTTGTTTTCATTCTCTCCTTCCTCAGTCTTTCTACTCTTCTCCAGTCTGATCTCCTCCCTCTTTCTTCTCCACATCCTCCCTTTCTTTCTCCTTGTTGGTGCCCTCTTCACCTTTCTCTTGCTCTTCTTTCTCTTTCTCCCTTTCTTTAAACAGTTGGGCTAACTTCTGGAACTGAGGTCCCCAGTCGTCTAGCCCCGCCCCCCAATCATCCTTCTCTCCGTCCTTATCTCCTTCGCTCTCCAGTGAGCTGAGGGATCCGGCTCGGGACCCTGTGCCCTCCAGCCCGTACACCTGCACCGAGTCGTACGGTGGCTGCGAGGGGTCAAAAGTGACCTGAGCGAGCCGCAGACGGAGGAATTCGCCCACTCTCAGTGCCAGCGATGGACCACCGGGCCCAGGTGCTCCTCTCATAGCCTCCATTCCTGGAACCCAGCCAGCCCCAAAGCCCATCACTCCAGCGTACGCCCCCCGAGGCTGGCCTGGGAAGGGCAAAAGCTGGGGGGTCATATCCCTCCTGCCCAAAACGTACCCCCCCATACCGACCCGATCACGCCAGTCACCGATAAAGCCTTCTGGGTAGACAGATGGAGTCCCGCTCAGTGATATTCCTCCACCCTCTCTGTCTGCTTTTGCCACCACAAAGTTGCTCCCCATCTCCAGCCCCCCCCTGCCCAGGGTTCCAGGGTAGTCCCGGTGTCCAGACCCCTCCCCCTGCAACACAGTGGCATAGTTACGTCCACTGGTGAGTTGCTGCTGTCCGTCTGTGGAAGTACCCCCACTTCCATTTCCATTTCCATTTCCATTTCCCCCTCCTCCGCTGGATTCAGACTCCGCCTGACTAGAGCCTGTGCGTTTAGGAGACAATCCAGCACGGGAGGCCCTGCGTCCGGCCATGGGGAGGGTAGCCGAGTCACACACCCAGCCTCCTGCGCCGTGACCCTGGCCAATCATGGAGCCGGATCGCGTCAGGACGAGGTTATGCTCCCGGGGTAAAGTCTCCGACTGCACCTGGAGGGAACGTAGGCGAGCACGAGCGGTTTCAGTCTGGGGTTGGGGTAGGGTGCGGCACTGTTAGGTTTGGGTACAGTTCACAAAAAATGGGATGAAAACAATTTGCCCGAACAGAAGGGGTAATTTAATTTAAGAGGCACAAAAAAGCGGAAAGACAGCGCACAAATAAAAAAGGCAGGAGATGGTGACGATAAAAAATTAGACATGGGAGAGACAGACAGAGTGGAAAAGCAGCAGATGGAAGAAGGCGTAGATATTAATTGAGCACTAGAATGAGCTAACACTGCACTGTGAGGGACATGGAGAAGGGAATGATTGAGAGATAAAATATTTGAAAATTAAATAAAGAAAGGGCCAAAGAGCCTTGCCGTGGCCTAATAAATAAAACAAAACATAGAGAAGATAATGAACGGCAGGAAATAAATGTGCTGATATGTTGGAATCCTCATCTTGGCTCAGCATTGTCCTGGACATTTCTGCTACCACATGAAGATTCAAAGTATTACAGCGCTTCAGACTCTGCTAACTATCACAGTATATCAGGTTGGAAGTTAATTACCATTTGCTTAATTCATTTCTTACTTACTGGTTTTCCCATTTCACTAAATAATTAAATAATTCACATGCACATTTAATGTATTCACTGGGCCATTTATCATTAATCGAGTCATTTATTCAATTTTAATATGTTTGCAACATCTATCACTTCCTTTCCTCGTGCATTAAGCCAACCATCCAACCATTCATGCATGAATTAAACAACTTCACACTAAATGCACAAGCGAGCGCCGTTTGCACAGATAGAATCGGACGTCCTCCTAAAAACACCTGTTACAGATGCTACAGGTTAGAGTGCAAAGCAGCGTCTCAGCTCTTATTTAACACCAAAGTCTCACACCGTTTTGAGACTAAAACTCCAGCTGTTTAGGACTTTAGAGAGGACTAAACTTAAGCTGCACCTTCCATTAATGTCAGTATGTGCCCATTCTAGAGGTCAGCACATTCCATGTCTACTGAGTTGAAATTTACGGCAGAAGAATCAGGCTGAAAATCCGAACAGTGTGTGCTGACATGGCTCACAAACCTGCTCAGGAACACGCAGTTGCACTCTGCATTGAAAATAATAGCCTTCCTCTGTGCAGTGTCACGCTTGTGCTTTTGGTGTGAAGGCAGAATCACTGGAACACTTACCCAGTCCACATCTTGTCCGTGGTTCAACTTGTCGTCACCGCTCCCCTCAGTGCAGTTACTAGCAGTTCCTGTCCCGCCTCCTCGCTCCTGGCTGTCACTGGTCCTCGGCGTTCCTCCATCAGACGTGCTCACCCTGCTCTGGGGCGCCGTCCCGTCGCGGCTGCCTGTTCGGCTTCCTGTGCTGAGGTCCGTGGGGGTGATGTACACGGCCCCGGACTCCATGGGGCCCACCATAGCCCCTTGGTTCTGGATGACCAGGGAGTGGTCTGGCTGGCCTCCAGGAAAGCGGTATCCGATCTCTGCCAGGCCTGGCTCAAAGGTCCCACCTGGAGCGCGCCGGAGAACAGGTAGCGTATGGCTGCTGTAGCAGAGGCGGCCGTAGAGCGGTCCGCCAGGGGCCGAGTAGTTATGATCCACACACTGATTCTGAGCCCAGCTGTAGGTACGGCCTTTGTCTTGGCCACGATGGGCGTAACGTCTGCAACACAAAATCACACCTTCAAAACTGTCCCCGGCTTTTCTCTGCCATCATTAACCAAATAAATCTGAAGTTCCTGCTGTGACTACATTCCCCAACTTTATCATGTAAGCAGTTTGGTTTGCATTCTGTCTTCTATACAAGCTTAAAGGTTTGGTAGGAGATCCTGAAGAAACAGCTCCAGCAGCTACATTTTGAAAAGACACTATTCTAAAGTACAAACAATTTTCTTCAGACTTCCCCCCGAAGCCACGCCTCCAGAATCCCACAACACACACAATGCTTGTTCTGGAGGGACAGCCTCAATTCACTGTAATCTGTGCATTTCATTACTATGTTTGTAGAACATAGTATACTATACTTACTATAACTGTAACTATAAGTATAAGTATAACTATAACTATAACTATCCCAGCTCCGCCTCTGTTTTGGTTTCCTGTACCAGTGCTCAAAACCTCTGAGAGGATTTGTTCATGAAGAAGGCAACAAGCAGAGGAGGGAGGGACAAATAACAGCTGAGTTTGATTGACATGTCACCGTTCAATCATTTAGATGGGTCAGTTAAAATGATTGGATAGTGATTTTCAGTCCTGTCCATTCCACAGGTGACTACAATGTTTTATTTTTGTGTTAGAGCATTTAATTAATTGGTTGTAATCGGGGTGTGAAGGAGATTTTAGAAATATAGTAAAAAAAAAAAAAAAAAAAAAAAAAGCTCTAGGAAAACCTCTCCTACCCCAGCTTTAACTTAAACCAGAGCTGGCTACTGTACTGCACATTTTCTGCTGGAGGATAATAAATAACTTCAAGTTCTATCAAAAAGTTTTGTAATAAAATTATTAGGTGCATCGCCCAGTCCGTTCTTGCTACCAGCAGGTCAATGTAAAATCAATGTGCAGAGCAGCACAAATAACTACATTTACTTTTCCCAGACCTAACGGTCATAGTTGGTCCCCACTGGACTTCTAAAGCACGTTTTGCCTCTGAGCTTTTTAGATGTTTTATTTATAATCTGCTATTGTTTTTTTTTTAACAGATATACTTATAATAATGACTATGAGTATAATAAACGTTGCCTGAAGGGTTGTAATAGTTAAACAAGATGTGAATATACTGCATGTCCAACAACTACCATCTAAAAATAGGGAAAACTCTTTACTTTGGCATTTTTAACAACAGACTATCAATATGTCCCAGTGTGCTTTAGCCTAGTAAATAATGGATACCAAACAGGAGCAGAGTTTGTTTGTGGTGTTGTGATGCTGTGTTGAGTACATGTCAAAACTAGAAGTTGTTTTTGTTATACTCCAGTCGAAAAAATATCCATCTGTGTGGACTAAAGTGACCTTACCAATGCGATACAAAAAAGCTATCAAGTATGACTTAAGTTGCTTTAGAAAAACACTCTTTCACTGTGCCAAACTGAATTGCTTAAATTGAAATTACAAACACTATAAAGCTGGAAAAGGTATTACTTATTGCAGACACATTACACTGGATTGCATTAGGTTTGGAAGGTTTTTCATGTTGTTGTGTCCACCTCCATAAATTGCGAGAAGCAATTTTCGATAAACTAAAGGCAGTCTTTGTATTTGTTCTCCATATGGCTCGCACGAATCCATCGGAGTTAATTATTAGTCCAAAGGCAATAACACTGTTTCACTGAAACATCAAAGTGGGTGCAAACAACTCATTGATGTAGCCGAGCATAAATGAGTTTTAACAGAATGAGCACAACAAAGTGCTCTCGCAGGAATGCTCAAGCTTGATAGGCCTCTGTCTGCGCATTTTGATTGGTGACTGATTATAACCTGGGAGCAGCTGGATCAGTTACTTAAGTGGATCAATTAAGTGCTAGACAGAGATGAAAGCTTTTACTGTGAAGGGGCAAATTTGTTTCCTTGCTTTCCTCCTAAAACCATGTAATAAGAAACATGGCATGGTTTGATTTAATTAAACAACAAGTGTCATTATTTACAACAACATGTAAATTAACTTCCCACACTTGCTACTTGGCCCACTTACATATTCCTGCTATCCAGCGTACGATAGCCACGTGAGCGTGAGCTGTGCGGGGCGCTCTGCAGGGCTGCGATGTCGAAAGCGGCCGTGTCGGCCTCGCCACCTCCCTCGTCGTCATATGTTATGATGTTCTCTCGCACGTCGTCCTCCTCCAGCGGCGACAGGGAGTCACGCTTTTGACGACGCAGTGACAGCGACAGGGCGCTCACAGCTGTGGACGGGCGGCAATGAGAGAAACAAAAAACACAACAAAAAAAAAAAAACAGAGAAATTGGAAAAAGAATGATGAAGGGAGAAGGGGCACAAGTCACAGGGGAAATAAAAGGAAAGAGGAAGAGGAGGGAGAGAATGAGGAGGTGAGTGAGCAAGGGAGGAAAATGCAGGCAGACAAAGAGGTGAGACAAAACGAATAGAGAAGAGGCCGTGGGTTAGAGGGCTGGTATATCATATCAGCAGGCTGCATGCCTCCACTCTGGAATTGACTTTGAGCTCCAGCCAGGCAAATGGACGCTTTATTCTCTTATGACTGCACCACGCTTTTTATATATTCCCACAGCAGAGAGCTACATTTGACCCCAGGCAGTGGGCAAAGAACCAAGTTAGGGTAGCTCTGCGACAGATATTAAACAAGACTAGACTGTCTTTGATATAATACACTCAGAAATATGGATCTAGACCGCTGCAAGGATACATTACTGACATCAATTTTTTGGTAGAACATAATTAGAATTCTAAATGATAGTTTGGATCTGATCTGAGAACGGATCCCTCTCTTCTACCAGAAACTGATGCACCATAAATTATTTAAAAAAATAACCTGACCCCATCGGATCAGAGTGCATCCAAAAATGACCCAGAACCAATTAGAGGGACCTCTGTTTGTCTCCAGTATGTGTGTGTAGTCCCACAGAATACATCCACAACAAAAGATCTCAAACTAAACATCATAAGATCTTGCGGCATCATTGAAGCCATAACATGTAGTCGCAGAAAAAAAGGATTCTTCCATCCAAAGTCATTAAAACAGTGGTTCTTCAGTCCAGTCCTAACTCCTGTGTGGGTCATGTGACTAAAACAGACAGAAAAGGAATGAACCAAAGCACTGTTTTTATTAGTACAGTGACATAGATACTGATGGAAGAACGGAAGTGATTTGGGTTATTATCAAGAAAACATGTTCAATGGATAGATATCAGCTCTGAAATTCAACTACTATGAGCTA
>JAPTYQ010000010.1:30543458-30562540 GCA_029814465.1 Ostorhinchus cyanosoma
AGATAAGATAAGATAAGATAAGATAAGATAAGATAAGATAAGATAAGATAAGATAAGATAAGATAAGCCTTTATTAGCCCCAATAGAGGAAATTCCAGGTTTACAGCAGCAAAAGTCCAAAAGCACAGAAGAGCAGAATGAGGATGAACCCAGTCCTCAAAGCTTCCATACATTATTTCCATCTGTGCATATGCTGATCCTGCCACAGGTTTACTCGACGGTTACTGCATATATGTGTTTCTGTGTCTGGATCAGAAACAACCAGTTCATATATTTCTACTAAAGGGTCAAGTATTAAGCGTGACCTCCCTTTTCACTTCGTATGAATCGAACTGTTCAACCACATCCCATTTAATGAATGTCAAACATTTAGTGTCTGTGAGTTTTGGTCATGAAAATGGAGGTGACTTGAAATGCTGACTTCAGCCTGTCAAAGCCATTGAGCTGTGAATTTTGTGTGTGTTGTGCACATATTTTCTTTTATTTTCTTTTTGCTAATAAAGAGCTTAAGAAAGAGTGACTAAACAACTTTTACAAAGTGTTGTATACATTAAAACAATATAACAGCTGTAAAAATATCAACATAATAAATTATTAAATATATACTTAAAAATCCTGCTAAAAATACATTTCATCTATTACTTATATATGGTATTGAAGTGTATGTATTCTGTAAAATGTGGTGGAAACCTTGTAAAGGGAGTCCTGCATCACTGCTCACTGCTAATGGGGTTAATAATGAAAGCGTGCACATCTTTGCCTTTGCAGGCTCCAGGGCAAACAGTCCAAACACTGGATGCTGCTGTTTAACTTGAGCAGAGAAGTAGGCCATTAGCCATTACCGAGCTCTGTCCTAATGCTATATGGAGAGAGTAGGAGGAAAAAGCAGGGTGTGCCCATGATTGTGTGTATGTATGTGTATGTGTGTGTGTCCATTAGTCTGAATGGCTGTACTTGTATACTGCGCTGGGTGCACACAGGTGCTCCACACTATCAGCTGCACGCTGCTGCAGAAATCCAAAATCAAAGTCAGAGCAGAGAGGCTGAAATCTACTATTAAGTTCAGTCATAAAGCCCTCCACCAGCCTGCTCTGAAACATTCTAAAAAGTTGCATTCATTAATCTAGAATTTAATTCCGCTCCAACGTTACAGGAGAGAATGCGCTACCTGAAGCCTCGTAGGATCTCCAATAAAGCTTTAGACTGACTGACTCCCATTCGCACTGACAATATGATGGAATGACAAAGCGCTGACTGGTTGGTTGGCTTGTAAGCTGACTGAATGACTGAATGATGCGACTAAAAGAAAGAAAAGTGCAGTTTGCGACTGGCTCAAACCAGTCAGACTCGCTTCTGACTCGCGCCTCCACCTGCGAGAACAGACAGAGAGAAATGAACGGGGAGAGCTCAGGGGAAGATGAGAAAATGGGAAAAATACGACAAGGGACTGAGAGTGAGACGGCGAAAAAGACAGAGAGAAATGTGACTGAGAGCAATGTTTCCAGCAGTGATTTTACTGTCTATTGAAGCAGAAAGCACTGAACTTTAGATGAAATATTAATACAGAGCAAGGGAAACAGAGGGATAGGGAAAATAAAAGGATAAAAAGCATGCTGGTATTAAGCACTTCCATTTTAATTAGCTTCCCTTTTCATTTGGTTTTCCCCATCTCTTATTGGCTCTGAAGATGTAGAACTTAATTAGAGAGTAACAATTATTGGAAATTATTGCCTATTACCTAATTGTTTAGGTTATCGCTGCAATCATTATTAGTCTTTGCAACTATACCCAAGCGCTAGAGCTCGATGAAATTAGTCAAACTGTTTTAGGAATCAAACACTCAATTTTGTGGCGGAATGAGCCAATGCGGAGCAGGCGAATCCAGAGGTCAGGTTTAATTAACACAAGGAGTTGTTGCAGCCTCCAGGACAGACAGCAGACTGGACGGAGATCTGCCCAGATGACAAATGAGACCAAAAAACAATACGAAAAAACCTCCACTGGAGACAAGAGGGACAAAACCCTAAAGAGGAAACCAAAAGAATTTTAATGAGACCAGAGAAGAGAGGAGACCCACTGGTTATCGGCCCAGTGTTTCATTTACTCTAACGAAGCCATATAGAATACTAACACAGGTTTAGGTTTTTTATTCCACAAACCCGGAACAAATCATTCTTGTGAGCTATACCACAGAGAATGTCTCCAGCTCCCCAAATAGAAACAAACACTTCTACGTCTGACACCATTTAATAATATGTGAACTCTATTATAACCTTCAATTCCAGGGGGGGGGGTGGCTGCGTCACTGTTAGCGGACCACCACCAGCCCACAAAAGGCCGGAGATGACGCCGTCTCACACCACATTAATGAGGTTTGGTTTTGAAATGGCAATGGAAGATGAAAACAATATCCCTCCACATTTGAAAGCTTCACAAATACATAGCTAATAAATATATGTCATGACAGAGACGGCCCATAATGCCACTGGGCAGGCTGTTGTGTGAGTGCAGTCTGTGCGTTCGGAGCAGGAACAGCAGTCGTTTGATACTGATGTTGCTTCTGGTCCAGGCTGAGGTCACAGGTCGGAAATCTGTGACAAGACAGGGAATGATGTGCAAACTGATAAAAGCCCAAACAGGGACTCAACTCAAGGCTCCATCATGACCAGTGTTGCAGATCTGTGGTTTTTCCACCCAATCGGGCTATTTTCAAAATACCATTATGGGAAAAAAATACAGTGTTGCAGGTTTTGGGTTTTTTGTGCTGATTTGAAAATGTGTTGCAGCTGCAAATATGTAAACATTTAGACACGTTTATCCATGAAAAAAAAAAAAAAGGCAACCGCCGTAGCCCTTCTCTGCACAGTAGAAGAAGGAACAGCAGTAACAAGAAACAGAAAAGGACAAGATATTTATTGTTTCCATGTTGTTTAATGCACTGTGCTCTCACAGGTGCATTTTGGGAATTGGACAAATTATTCAAGGCAGAGTGTTTCACTAAAATGACCGCTGTTGAAAAATCATTCGCTATTTATATGTGTTGAAGTGGGCAGGTTCTGCATGTAACGCCAGTGGACACTATGGGTTCCACACCAAACCTGGAATGAGATGTAGATTTTCTGAAAAACCCACATGTGTGGATTAGAAAAACCACTAGGATCCACACATTTAACACAGTGTCTTTATTTAGAGTCTGTAGAAGAGCATTTACAGACATGTTTAAGCATCCAATGCACTGACACCAAGAGAGATTGAACTGTCCATATTTGGGGCCTATTTTTAGACCCAATATTTGACTATAAATTCATTAATTATGGGATGGATCAGAGCAGAAGGATCATTTTAGTGCATTTATCGGAGGTCATTATTAGGTCCATCCTGGGGGAAATATGTCTACATTTACCTTTGATTATTGGTCTAAAAAGATGGAAAAGTGACAGATACTGAAATAAACCCAGTTTCACAGAAGATCCAAACACACCAGAGTCATGTGGACAAGTGGGGTTATACATCTTAAAAGCGCATAATGGAAGATTCATGAGTGCTGATGTCCTTCACAAAGTCTAAGTTATGGTTTATTTTTTGTTTTGGTAGATGTTCATTTATTGACCTTAGTTATTTCCATTACTAAGTCAATACTAACTCTTGGTTGGCTACATTGATAATTACAGTCTTAAAGGGTAAAAGCCTTAAACTTGCTCTTGAAACCGTCAGTGCTTCTCCTTAGAACCTCTACTGATGCCACAATGTGCAACACTAGATAGTCTTAATAATGCAGCCAGGTAATACCAAGGGATGTCCGGTTCCCGCACAGCACAGATTACAACACTAACCTCATTTAATCACACGCAAATCTTACACAAAGAGCCTGTGACACCATGTATTTGTGTGAGCATAGCCACCAGATGTGTTCCAGAAACAGCTCAGAAATTACTTGGAGCTCCGTGTCACTAAAAATACACGTCTGGGTGATTTCTGACAGACATCACCTCGAGTTGCACAGAACAGATGAGACGGGCATAACTTCATACCATCTAAGTCTGTAATGGACACAATGTTCTGGAAAATTAGTGTCAATTGGATCAAATAAATAAATAAAAGGAACTACATAGCCTACTTGTTCATGGAAGAAGCACAAAAATGAAAGAGTTAAGGAAATAGAAGCGTCTCTAAAAGGCTCCTGGTGTGGCATGAAGCTGTACAAAGATAGAAGACAATGCAGCGTCCTTAGTGGAGTCCAGAATAAGATGAGTGGCCACCAGACCTCTGAACATAAGCTCCACATCTACAGATACTAACCCCCCCATTTGGTTTCATTTAGGGGCCAGATGCTCGACTCTACTTGACTGATTGAATAATTAAGCAGATAAACACATCCCCTGCACATCGCTGCACAGTATAAAGCAGAGGCATGTCACAGGGTTCACATTCTAATGTTAAGATCTTAATAAAAATAGAAACCGAACACTTTGAAAAATTAAGGATGAAGTCAGAGCTGTGTTTTGATTGCACATACACAACTCAAATTAGTGCTGATGGCAGCAGATGTTGATAACACTCTCAATATGAATTACAAAATAACTGAATTCATTTGTCTCTATTACAGACAAACCTATTACAAACTCTGTTTAGAAGAGTTTTTGCAAACCAGGCCTCACCTCTCCTCATGCAAAGTAGTGTACTGTGCATTCATGCACTGTAGAAAAGCATCCTGGTGAGAATTGAACCATAATTGCAAGTGTTGCAGTTACAACACGGCAAACCACAAGGGAGCCTTCATACAGTTCTGGAAAAACTATGACATTGCAGGTGCAAAGCTTTGACAGTGTTAGCAGAGAAAAACACTGCTGGAAGAAACAAATACAGTCATTTTTATTTTGGATGTTGGTTTGTTGGTTCAAGTTGGTAAAAAATGAATCGTTTGGATCCGTGATCACAGATTGTTTACGGTTTCAAGCAGCTCTGAGGTTAATGTCAGGACAGGCCTTCAGTCTTCTTCCAGCGCCTACCCATCTGTTTTTCGGGTTTTTTTTAGGACAATTTTCCCGTCTTCCTATATTTTTTTCCCAAACCAGAGTTCAAGTTGTATTCATCTACATCCAACATGTAGCCACTCCCTCTCACGTTAACCTTTTCCAACAGCTAAAACATCCCGAATCACACGTCCCTACAGCGTCTTGTTGATCTCTGTGCTTGCATCCCCTGAAGTTTACTTTCCTCCAGTCTGTAGATGCGCACAATGATCATCTGTTTACCCAATACATTGAGGTATATGTATGATTTATAAAAACACTGTAAGCTTTCAGAGCAGCGCTCAGGTTGGCCTTGCCAGCCCTAATGTATAAGGGATGAGAGCATTGGGCTGAGGCCATTCATTTTGTACCCCTGCAGCAAAGTAGTTTACCCACTGCCGTTTTTCTGACAGAGACTGTGGTGGATGGAGCTACTTAGCATATCCTAGGAGAGATGACAAGCTGGCCCATTTCCAGCTGTGTTTTGAGTTTCCCAGGGAGAGCAGGGTCAAGAGTGTGGAAAGGGCAGGAGGGGACGGCAAAGACCTCAGGAGTATGTTCACTTGGCTGCTCAGGGATCCTCTGAGGGTTAGGTGGGGATTGTACATGTTCAGTAGAGTGGACATCAGTGTAGTTTCTCACTGGGAGGGGATAAAGGATTTTCAGAGACTCTCAGAAAGTGTTCTCTGTGCGCTTACTTTTCCAAAGATCCATTCTGACGGGCTTAAATTCGAAGCTGGATTTGCACTTGTGTATAGCATTGAAAGACGGAGACCAGCTAAAAGAAAAGCAAACAAAAAAACCCCACACACTGATGTGAGACAGCTAGCAATGGCCCACCACACCCCGTTGAAGATGTGCTGCTCACAGTCCAGCGACTCCATTCATCAAGCTAGACAGAGAGAAAGAGAGCGAGAGAGATGAAAGCAAGAAAGGAGAAGTAAACAGAGGCTGAGAGGTGAAAGGTAACGTTGCAAGACAACAGCAGAAGGATTGAGTGCTTGAGGATGACGGCAGGTAAGGGTAGGCAAACACAAAAAAGAGAGAAGACAAGGAAGAAGTGATGAAGGGAAGGAGAGAAGAGAAAGGTTTCCGTGCTGGCAGGAAGGTTCCCATTAACATGGAAATCACTTCCTCCTCCCTAGCTCTCCATGGCTCACTGATGGCTCGGCAAAAAAGAGAATGGCTTTAGCTCCTATTATTCTGCGTGAGGGGGCACAATGCCAGGTCAGATGAAAAAGTAACGCGAAAAAATATAAAATTGTCAAGACAGTCTCTTTGCACCCTGTCTGCCTGCCTTTCCTTACGAGCAAAGGGCCCAGCACTGCCAGAGAAAGTGTGATGGATTCATCTAATTTCTACAGAAGCCACAGCTTATACACAGGGAAAAAGGAAAAGAAACAGGAATGGAAATGGTCCTCCGTTTGGACAGTTTAATGAAGTTTTACATTTCCGTGTTTTTCCACTGCAATGACAGGGGAAGTTGTGATAAAGACTGTGGAGAATTTAAGACCCACTTGAGATTCCCTAAGACTGGATTGGCTGCATGTAGGTCTATTGGAAACCTTGTGTTGTACAGGATGATTACTGTGCCATGAATCTCTCCTCACAGGCTCTTTTGGCTGCTCGGGAATGTGGAAGAAAAGCTCATCAGGGAGGAAGCGCTGCCTGCAGATTCATCACAGGAGCAGGCAATTTGATGGCGGCTGACAAACCTCCTCTGTTTGTAAAAGCTCCATGTGCAGATGAAAAGAGGGATCGAGGAACAGGGGAGAGAACGCCAGGCAATGAGCCTGACTGACCCTCCCACTTCTACACTTCTGCACCCGCTGGACAAATGAAATACATACACAGTGCAGTTAGTGGGTCGCATTCATACCCACGCAGGCTACAAGCCTAAAGGAATCAACGGAGCGGCAGCTCTTTACTGTGCCACCATTGACTCCAAGGCGAAGGCACTGCAATGGCAGGCCTAATTGTGCGTTGTGAGATAGGGAACCATTTCAGAAAAGGCTTTTCATGCCTCAGCGCAATCTCACGCCCCTGAGCTGGCTGCATAGACCGGTTGGTTTGGATGTGTTTGTTTGCATATATGCTGTGGATCCCCTACAGATCACTTTAAACATAACACAGATTTGATCAAATAAATAAATCCCAAGAGACAAACTTAAACTCGCCTCCTCTCATGTCAACACACATGAATGTATGTGTAAAATAAATAAATAAATACTAATAAATAGACGAATGCATGCAAACTACAGACATCTGCATCATGGCCTCTAAACACAGCACTGAAAACCTGCTTCATTACATTTCCCAGCATCCCCTCTGCTCAGTATGAGATGAAGTGATTTTCAGCTAGCCTGATTATCACTGTCACCATAAAGCCATTAGCTCTTTACTCCTCTTTCTTTCAGTTTCAGTCCCCACCCCCCCACACACACGCCCTCTCCATCCTGTCGTCTCCCTCCTCCCTCCTTCACGCTTGGCGAACTTGGCCCCAGGACTCGCTTTCATGCATTCTAAAGAGCGCCAGCTTCACATCTTTATTGTGCCAGCCCAAACAATGGGAGACGTAAACGCGTGGGTGGCGATCATTGGACAGGACGACGTGGACGTGGGCGGCTGTGTTGGACTGGATTGGCCTACATGCACGTCCCTTAACTCTGATGAGCCCATTACTTGTCCACAAATGCACATTAGTCATGCCATTTAACTAAATTCATTATCGATGCCCTATTGAGGAGGACGCACGCTATTTTCGATATGCATTAGATTTGACTGAATGTGATTGGACTGTTAAATAGGCTAGAACTGAAAATGAGGTAGACTGCTGCCAACACCGGCGACTCTTTTGTTTATGTAATCAGGATCACTCATACAACCTCCGTGTCGTCTTCAAGTGCCATTGGTTTCTCGAAAAAAAACTTTAGACAAGCAACGTAGAGCGTCCCCCTTCCATTCTATTAAAAAATTTTACACGTTAAATCAAACACTACATTATTCATAATTTAAGAATGGTATTAGAGAAATTTCCATGGATCATATTAACCCCAGGAATGGAAATGATTGCATGGCTGTGAACAGATATGATCATTAACAACTGCTACAGTAGTTAATGGTGGGACTGAGAAAGTGGATGGTTTGACAAGTGGGATTTCTGCCACACTGACTAAAAATGATTGTGCACTGAGGGTGTTTTTAAAACAGGAACAGATGGGAGAGAGTGTGATCAGGGACACGAGGGTACCGGGTGTGTGAAGAGCACACACTGAGAGAGTGGGAGTTAGGAGTCTGTGTGTGTCTGTGTGGAGTTAGGAGTCTGTGTGTGTTTGTGTGTAGTAAGGAGGTGTGTGTCTGTGTGTAGTAAGGAGGTGTGTGTCTGTGTGTAGTAAGGAGGTGTGTGTTTGTGTGTAGTAAGGAGGTGTGTGTCTGTGTGTAGTAAGGAGAACGGTTGTGTGTTCCAGGGCCTGACAGGAGATGACAAAGTCTGTCACCTCTGAGTCTCTTCACCTTGGACTGAAGTCCAGCATGACAGTGCGTGTGTGTGCGTGTGTGTGTGCACGTGCGTGTGCATGTGTGTCCCAAAAATGGACAGCAGAAATGTAAAGGTAGAATCCACAGAAGCAGCAGAGGCTGGTGCGGCGGTAATAATCCGAAAGGCTAAGACGTGATGTCACGCCGTGTGTACTCCTTTAACTCCCACTCCTTCCTCTTTGTCGTCTCTCCTCCTTGTTGCCTTTCGTTGCCTTTGCAGTCTCATTTCCACTAAAGGACATAATACCCTGATTATCCCCACTGACTCCCTGTGTTTCATTCCCTCCCCCGCTCCCTTTCTTCTTCGTTTGTCTCCTCGTCTCCTCCGTCTCTCAGCGGTTTCCTTGTGTTCCCTGAGCCTCTTCTCACCCACTCCCTCTTTGCCTTTTCCTTTTGTCTCACTCCTCTGACAACTTTATCACACCTTTCTTAGCTGCTCCATCTTTCCCTCTTTTCTCTTTCAGTGAAAAATACACTTTTCACGCCAGCACTAAACAGAGACACACACACACACACAGAAGAAGACATATATCCACTGCACACACACTTTCTCTCTTCTCCTATTCACACTCTCTCTTTTGCAGCTTCACTCTCCAGGGAAATGAATTAGTAATATTTATGATGAAGCCCTCTCTCCACTACTCCCTCTCTCTCCGTCTCATCTCCCTGGCGCATAAAATGACACTGATCTTATCGGAGCTACCTATGTAGTCATCTGTCAGCCCATCTATCTTTCCATCCATCAAACCGCTGGGAGAGTGATGGCTCCCTCAACGTTTTTATGTGGCACCGTTGGCAAGCCAAGGTTGTTTGGAAACCACATAAAACTGGCACCTGTGCCTCCGTCTGCGGACTTGTCACAGTGTGGAGTTGTAGCTTTTCAAACACTTCTCATCGGGTCGAGAGCTGAAAGTTTTCCACTACACAAGTTACGAGTCTCTGGTCGTGTCTGTGAGAACTATAACAAAGCGTCGCTTTAGCCGTCACACGGTAATGAATTAGCATCGTGCCCTTTGACAGCCTGCGGATTCATTTAAGCGCCACAGAAGGGGAAGAGTTGGTGTAGAGATCGGCCTTATAGAGCGAGATCACACATCAAAAGTTGACATTTCACCGAGAAGAAGGATATGAGGAGTGACATTTCACATTCTGATATTTCAGATGTGGTTCCATGTGGTTCTGAATCCGTACTGAAAGGTTTTTAATTTAGGGGATTTAAATTCATTATTCTTATGCAAGATGTGAAAAACACTGAAAGCAGTATGTTTTTTTTAATTATTCTTGCTTTGCTGCTAAGTACTGGATAAAAAAAAAAGATTACTCTTCCAGTCTACGGCACTACAAATCATACTTTCAAAGCACTTATACACTTAAACGTTTGCATTTGTCATAGTTTTGCATGATTCATTTTTTAATAGTTCAAATTTCCTGCTGTTGTACTGTTTTCCTTACTCAAACAAAAGGTCAAGAGGAGAGGTGCTGTTTCCTGTATAAACTATAAAGCCCCTAAAGGCAAAGATATGAAATCTGAATTTTTGTGTGATCAACATTGGCTATGGAGATGCAGGATAGTACTTGAAAAATTCGTGAACAACCCAAGGACATTGCTGCAAGTATTTCAAAAGCTGCATTTGATTAGGGCCAGTATTTGAAGATGACTCAAACACTCCTGATGTACTACTCACGTACATATTTCACATCATAACTCAATAATCAATCACATGATTGCCCTAAACCTGAGGAAGTGTTGTTCTTATTAGAGGACAACATTAGGAATCTTCTCATGCAACAAGAAGAACTGGGTCATGTTTATTTTTACACATTCAGATATGAAAGGTATGTGTTTGCACCTTTTTTCCTCCTTGTTTTCCTCTGTTTATCATTACCTCAGGTGTCAGAGTGAAAATTGCTGAAACTACAAGGCAACGTGTGTACTTAATATTGGTACTGCAGGAAGAAAGGCAGAAAGAATGGGAATATGAGGTAAAAGGTGGATGCTGCTGTTGACTTGCAATTTTCTGTGGGAGATAATCATCTGTAGCGCAGAGAGAGTTAAAGAGACAAAAACAAGCTCTATGTCAGTTTTTAGCAGGTCACGTGTTCTGCATACAGTTTAGCATCCCAGACAAAACTCTGAAATAACCTACTTTTCCGGGTGGTTGGGATTAAAAAAACAGGTAAATTAAGTGGTCATCTTATTTTTAGGTACACTTCCTGCCGATGCTACAGCCTCTATTTCAATTTATCCCACAGAGAATTCAGCTGTGGGGTAGACATGGACATAAATTATTCAGCTACAGTAAACATGGAACATGTCGGAATAAACGCTACATGAAAACACACGTATGAGATTTCAGAGGAGCCCAACACCACCACTATGGCCATACTACAAAGCTATATAATCCCCTGGAAGTCCCATTTCCTTAATTTCCCTACGGATTACAAACAGAGTACAGTTGCCAACTTCTGAACTCTTCTTCTTTGCCTATCCTGGAGTTTGTAACAGGAAGTGGATCATTTGAAATGAGTAAACATCCTTGTGTGCTCTGAGACAATTAGCCAACTGTGCATTCCTCAACACACTACCATAATTAAGGGCTTAATCAAGCATTGAGTTGATGTGGAATGAGACGCTAATAGAAACTCCCCTTTAGCACAGTTTTTACATCCGTCAGCCTTGTTGTGGAGCGGCGGGAAGCTAAAAACTATGTGGGTTTTCATGCAAATGCAGCACAACTTACAAAGTCACGATGATATTTCCAGGGACAGGACTTCAAATAATCTTCGCTGTTTAAGAATTTTCTGAATCTCTAAAATATGAATACCTCGTTGTCCGCGTACTTGTCACATTACGATGTTAAAGAAGAGCTCTTAGGATTCACAAGTTTATTTGATATGGCGGTAGATAAAATTAAATCTATTCTCACATCACATCATTTCAAGCCCAAACTGAGAGGAACGCAGAGATAAAACATCCAAAAACATGTTGCTGTCCAAATACATTTGGAGCCTGGTGTATGCCATTTGATAATGAGACCCAAAGGAAAGTGTGGTTAGAGCGCTGCGTTTGCCAGTGAGGCGTCTGAAAATATCCCACATTTCCCACTTATCATTTAACCAAAAAACAACTACAATCTGTACAGCAGCCTAGTTTTTTCTCTTCTATACTGGCTCCTTCGGGCATAAGAAATCCCCTGACGGCGTTTCAAACCGTGTACACAATGTACACACTTAGTTCCTGGAATTAAATTTGGATAAAGGCAAAAATTCTAGGGCAGTGTGAAAAGAAAAGTCCACAAAGCCGGAGCGCTTTTTTCCCCTCCTTGTTAAGGCTATAATGTACAGCTGATACCTGGTTCATACGCTCCAGTGTAATCCTCTCCCTCTGGTAAATGCCACAAGGAATAAGCAGCGCTGACCTTGGAAGGCGCGGGGGCCGGATTTGGGGGTGTCTTTTTAAAAGCCTCGGTGTGTAATTGAGTAGAGCGGCGGGGTGGACGGCTTTGATGGTGTTCGCACAAGCACAAGGGAGTATGAGTGTGTGATGAGACGCAGACAGACACCCACAGGAGAAGAAAAAGGATGAGGATCCACTCAGACGTGCATCAACTACAACCGGCCGCTCAAACACACACACACACATACACTAAATGCCAGGTGTAGAACAACATCCGGGGCTTCATATGTGGCAGAAATGGGAAATATATAGCAGGGAGTCATCTGAAGGGCTGCGAGAAGAAACAGCCACGAGGTCTGGTCGACTGGAAGAGTTTTCAAAGCTGCAGTGGGCACCGCCAGGCTCCTCATCACCCAGACTGATCCCAACGAGTCCATTTTCCTTCAAGAAGCCCTGCAGTCCCGCAGCCCCATCCAAAACACCAGCTTTGATGGGGTCTCAACACAAGCAGCAAAACTCCCACCCCAGGACATCATTAGTTCCATTTTGGCATTAATGTCAGTGTTTCGCTCCAGTGCCAATCCAGCTCTGATAACTTCTGCCTTCCATCCACCTGCACCCAGCTTCTCAGATGCTAATTCTTGATTTAATATTATTGCAAATGTAATGAGATAATTTTACTACACCAAATTGCTTTAATACAATTATAGCAGCAATTTTTACTTCTCCATAAAAAATGATATAGTTCTTGTTATCTCAATTTCAGTAACGCTTTGATGAAAAAATAAGCTATCTCTCCTATCAGCCCATCTAAAAACCCAAATGGAGTGTAATTGCACAAAGGCTATATCTCAACTTCAGCTCTCTTCACTTTAATTGGAATAAGGTCAGCAATTATGTTGGAAGCGACAGAGCCGACTTAGATGAGGAATGGCGGAAAAGATGACATTAAGTAGAGGATGACAAGAACACTAGCTATCCAGGCCGCCTGCTTCCCCTGATCATTGGCAGGGCCACTAACAGGCTTGGCCTTTTCAAGGTAATAAGGGACACAACTTGTGATTCTGGAGGTGAGTAAACAGGAATTGATTCATATCTCCTGTTCAGACAGCATCAGACACATTCAGTGTATTCTGTGCAACAAGGAAAGTAAACAGAACAGCAAGACAAGTGCCTTATGGGAAGGGTACTAACCAGCCCTGCTGAAAGAGTCATTCGCATTCACAGTGTCCAGCGAAGGCAGGAAGATCTAACAGTCCAACTCGATTACAAGAGGGACTCATTTTGTTTAAGTGTTCTAACTGTGGACTAATTTAATTTGTCAACGATAAAAGTCACAAAGCTGCACACTGGGTAGGCACTTTACTTTTATCCCTAAATAACTTCACAATCACAAACACAGTTAAATGATATTAAAAAAATAACTGTGTTTGGTCTAAATCACAACACTATTTTGTAGTAATTTCCTTTAAATTGACAGCACGCTTGCAGTTGAAAATCCATCATTGTACAGATTAATAAAACCCATGACTGCATTTTTGATGAGGCTCTGAGCAGCGAGCGCTGCAGGACGCTCTTCTACCTGAGCGAACCTCCTGAGACGACCTGGAGGTCAGAGAGGTCCAAAAGGTCTTCTGCCAAAACAAACCCTGTTTATGCAGCCTGCCCTTTGTTTTCCCATCGTGTGTGCCCTAGAAGAAGGTGCCGCACAGTTATTATGAGCACAACAAAATTAATGTAATTTCAGTTACTTAACTGTGACTGACATCTTACTTGCTGCAGTGTTGAGTATAATGAGGTGAAGCCTCAACAGTCTGGCTCTCCATGCTGCTGAAATGAACACTAATAATGCCTTTTCCGAACCCAGCAGCAGTGCTGCATGGAGAATGCATGTACTGTTCGTACGTGTTGTTTGGGATAATGTGAGAGGTGTTGCATAGAATCAACTACTCTATAGTATGTGGACACACAGGAAGCACAGTCTGTCCAACACAGTGTCATTTTCTTCTGTTCTGTTGCATGGCAGTCATTCATTCTGTGGATGGGATGGCATAAGCTGCTGAGTTACTCACTCTGGGTGAAGCGTGGAGGGCTGTCGTTGACATCAGTGAGCCTCACGGTGACAGTTGTTGTCCCCGATAATCCTCCCAAATGACCCCCCATATCCTTAGCCTGAAGCACCACCAGGTACTGGTCCTGGGTCTCTCTGTCCATGTCGGGCACAGCTGTCCGCAGAATACCTGGTGAACACACACACAGAGTGGCATCAGGGCGGCTGAGATGAATATCAAGCAGGAAAAAGGCAGCGTTTCCCCCCGTGGTGAAATGGTACCAAATGACCATAATATATCTGTGTGGGACTAAAAGGCTTTTTTGATCAATATTTATGACTCAGTGATTACCCGCCACTGAACCCTCTGGCTTCTAAAATACACTTTCTGGCTGGGGCTCTGGTGTGGAACAAAAAGCTGCGTGCACACTGGGATCTCATCCAGCTCTTCTCACACATTAAACAAAAGACTGTCTTGTAAAGATATAAGACATTTTTAGAAGCTGCTGCACACCAAACTTTCCCTTTCTCGTTAACTCAACAGCAGTGTAGGGGACAGGCCGTGTACAGTATTTGTAAGAAAACTCTGGTCCTTTTTTATTTTCCAGAGGAGGTTCATTGCACTATTCAGAATCTGAGTTTAAATGAAGACATCTAGATACTTTATTAAGATTTATAACTGCAGATGTAGGTGGTTATAATGAGCTGAGTAAAACATGCCCCTTTTCTAAAGACTTCATCAAGACCGCAGTTATTAATGTTGGTAAGTCAATATTCAAAGGTCAGAGGTCTCTGCTTCCCATTATGCCATTAGGCCTGGAGTTATTCATGTTAATAAGTTGTAATTTACTTGAGTTTGGTCCAGATACTTGAGCTCTTTTAAGAGGTCAAACAGTCCATTGGGGCAGGTTCGATGGGATGTAAAGAGCTGCAAGTACAGCCACATTTGGAAACCCTAACGTTGTTTCTACTTCACACATAGAGATGTAAACCTTATATGTCCCACATCATGTAAAAATAGTCTCTGTTATGTAGTTTCTTCCCTGACAGGTGCAGTTCAGAATAATAATAAAAAAAAAAAAACATTAATGCTGGACACATTGTTTGATTAGAAGTCTGTTCAAGTGAAACATTTGTGAAGGAAAATGTAAAATACACACACACACACACACACACACACACACATATATATAAACATTTTTAACCCAATAGCGCCTTATCTGTCCATCATCCTCTAGTAAGAAATCTGTGTTTGTTCTCATGCATTTCATTAAATGAGTACCCAGCTATTTATAGTCATTGTTGGAAATGACTGTGTTACAACACTATATTTAACTGACAGAGTTAATTACTTTTCAGTAGAGCTGCAGTTATAATTAAAATACTGTATATGGCAGGTATGATTATTAAAATATTAAAAATGTTAATCTTTTTAAAACTTTAATTAGATGTTATAACATCAGTGAATACAATCCAATACACATCAGTCCTTAACGCTGCCAAAGGGGCCAATTTGTTAAATGAGTAGATTTTGGATGGAATGCTTTATGTGTACTTACTGATCCTATTCACCGTTACACAACAGCCCTTTCACAGCACAACGCTGACTTGTCACAGAGGTTTGATGGTATAGTGGTGCAGCTTTTATTTAAGTCAAGGATTGAAGTACTTTTGCCGCCGGTGCTGTCACTGATGACAGCTCTGTGAACATTATCAAAAGGTGAGTGAAAACTCTGACACTTCCGTTTGTAGAATTTACATGCTTTCAGTCTAATTGACAGATGAAGCTCTTTTATGACCCGCTCTTACTTTTCAAAACCTACTGGACAAAGTCACCACATGCTGTCATCGAGCTAGAGATGGAACTCCTTTTCCTGACAATTTGACAGCTTTTCTGACATTTTGGAGACACCGAGTTGTCATTTGACGGGAATAATATATTACTCAGTGTCCTGTTAAAGCCATGCAGTAACACACAACTACTGTATACACATAGAAGCTCATATGGAAATGATAAATCACCACATTCACATCGTCAGACACGCTGCCAGAGTGGAAAATGTTGCTCTGTTTCACACTCTTTAACACCACCAAAACGCATCACTTACACATTTCCAACATCGTCCACCTCCTCTGGGTAAATGACCTCATTCTGCTACATATGATTGGAGTTGCACATCAAATGTTGCCTTCTCTCACCCAACACAAGCCTGGATGAGTTGGCAGTTCAAGGTGAATCGCATTGAATCCAGGCTGTTTTGAATACTAACGAACAAGCGCAGGTTTCTGAGCAGAATTCATAAGCAAAAGAAGACGGAAAAAAAATGAGCAAATGTTCTCCACTCTGAATGTAGGTTTGGAGGAAGACCTTTGGTGAAATGCAGTGATTAGAAGCAGGAGGTAGAGAGAAGAAAGGAGAGGGGAGCACGCGTGTTTAGAATACTAACCCTTTAAAGTGTCATAGCTGATGCTCAACGTGTGGAATTAGGCTTATATTCCCCCAATTAGCATTTCAAAAACCACCGCAGCAGTCTGCGCTAGTTACACAGATCCTCACCCGTCAAAGCAATCAATTAGCCAACATTAACATTCACCAAGCAAAACTCAGGTCTGGGCTACCTTTGACCCACGTAGGCATAACAGACACTCATACTGAGGCCAAAAATCTGACAGCCCGCCTTTAACAGCCTCATTGTGAGTTAAGTGTTTATATGTGCCCTGTCAATCTAACAGCATCAGACAGCTCCAACTCAATGTCGGAGTCAACTGAGTCATGATTTCCCTCCGAGGTGCAATCCTAAAAAAAAGTCATCATAATAAATTAAAACAAAGACTGGAGCTACCAGCCTTCAGTTCAGCCTTCAACGCTTTGCCCTTGGGTGACGTGCGTGACACTGAGGCATATTGAGAACATGCACGTCAGACGGCTCCTCTGAGCCCGCTGTAATCCGTCCTGCGTAATAGTTCACAAACCTTTACTGACATCTCTCTTTGAACACGCGTCTTTTTTGTTTTTGTTTCATCCAGAAATAATAACATTAGGCTTGTGCTGCCGTGTTCTGCACGATGCACACAGGCCCTGGCAGCATGAATACATTTCTGCCAACTCGTACCGAAATGAACTGGGGGGGGGGTGTGACTGTCAGTGTGTACATGTGTGCACGGCTGTGGATTAATACTTTATAGAAACACAAATCTGTTTACAATGAATTGTGGGGATGTGTCCTGTTTATGGGGACGAAACCACAGTCCATGTAATGTTAAATGATTGGATTTTAGGTTTTAGGGTTAGACACATTATGGTGACGGGACGTTTCTGGGAAATAAATGTAATCTCCCTTCACCACATTAGTCATGTTCGATACCACAGATTTCCTTTCCGATCCGATATCAAGTAAAATTTGGTGATACTGATCCGATACTTTGTACAAATACACGTAATGTCTGCAAAAAAAATAAAATAAAAAGTGTATTTCAAATCATAACTTCATAAAAATACAAGACGTGACAGTAATTATTATTTAATTACGAAGAACTATTTTTATACTAGTTCTTCATAATTAAAATAATAAAATAATTAAAATGAAAATGTATATATTAATCATCTCCTTGGCTGTTTGTGGAGCTAAAATAGCTTCACACATGACTCCTTTTCCACTGACTGAGAAGTGTGACGCAGTACACAATTACCCAGGCGGAAGAAGAAGTAGTTCCCACCAATCGCCTATCCTCCTGTATCATCCTGTTCTTGATGTGCATTACTTTAAATAACCAAAGTATGAAAAGTATCAAAGATCTGGAATTGGAGATATCGATATTTTAGTATCAATCACTAGACCATATGCAAACACCATGTGTGTACATTTGATGTCTGGGTATTTACTATAGTATGAGGAAGTAAATATCTCTAATGGGAACAACAGAATTCAATGTAAGTCATTAAATTTCAGTTGGTTTAAGGTCAGGTTCAACGATTGTATATAATTAGTGAACAGAGTAACCGTGAAGGCACTTATTAGTTTCTAAACTCCAGTTTTGCAGCCAGTAGTTTGTGATTAGGCTGAAATCTGCCACAAGTGACCATATTTGAACGAATATTTGGACAAAAGTGCAGAACTACAGGTGCAGACATGACCTTACTGATTTGGCAGAAACTTCATAAAACCCCGTATAATAAAGCAATTCTACCAAATTTATTAACAACAACTACAGTCAAACTGTCTCTTAGGAATAAATGCCTTTTATTAAATGACAAAACGCTGCAGGAGGTGATGGAGCCGTCATACCAACCTGCCAATCCAAGCCCAGTAAGGCAGACGTCTAAGCTTCTACCCAATTAACTGTGGAAAAATAAAGATGGACCAGAAGAGTGATGGACCACATCTGTTATTAGAGGGTTCAGATAAAATGCATGAGACCAGAATGAGTCTAAATACATTTTTAAAAAATTGACTGAGAATTTCTAGAGAGAAGTTCAGTGTGAGTCTATGGAGCCAGCTGGAACCGATCCAAGCTTCTGTCTGCGATATTATAACGTTAAGGAATTTCAGCCAGATCAATTGTTGAAGGTTCAGAACAAAACGGATGATATCAGAATGAGTGCTGGAAAAAAACGGATTTAGTATTTTTAGTATTTTTTGAAGCCAGCCCTAGTGCTAACTGTGGCTTCATTTTGGAGCTGAGGCCCTTGCCCTTTGGCGAAACATACTGTGGCTTAAATGAGTCTATATGAACTGAATGTGAGTCAATGCAATGTCCTCTTTGTATCGTGTTTGCAGTATTTCCTATCCATATATGGGAGGGTACTGTGGCATTGTGGGAACACTGTAGTTCACCCTCACAACATTCTAAGGTTAAGAGTTTATTTTAAAGTTAGGTTAAAGCTGGAGTAAAAAGAGCCAGACATGACTGTGTGTGTTGGAGAGTTAAGAGGGTACGAGAGGGAAAAGGGGACGTGGGGGAGATGGATGAGTAAGTGTGACAAGAGAACGAGGGATGCACAAAGGGGAAGAGT
This sequence comes from Ostorhinchus cyanosoma, assembly GCA_029814465.1. Taxonomy (NCBI): domain Eukaryota; kingdom Metazoa; phylum Chordata; class Actinopteri; order Kurtiformes; family Apogonidae; genus Ostorhinchus; species Ostorhinchus cyanosoma. The sequence continues at coordinate 30,562,469 of JAPTYQ010000010.1, forward strand.
GGTAGCTTTATCATGAGAGTGTGTGTGTGTGTGTGTGTGTGTGGGGGGGGGGGGCACAAAAGCGTGTTTTGT
>JAPTYQ010000010.1:30577707-30596171 GCA_029814465.1 Ostorhinchus cyanosoma
TATCTTGTGCTGTAGTTATAAAAACAAGTGTATTTCTTCCCCACAGTTAATGCTGTTGTGGCTGCTGTTTCAACTCGCCCCTCCTGCTGATTTTAAATTATTTTGGAGTGCACTAACAGATGAATTTCCCAAACTGTCGCCGTATGTTCGCTGGTGCACGTTCGTCCCATTGCTGAGCCTGAATGTGTTGGTGCTCTCCAAGGTGCTGATCCTGCCACCAGGAGCATCTGGGGAGCAGATCAGCACCTTGGACAGCTCCAGATCACAGCACTGCTCTCTGAACACACCACGGATTCATGAAGGAACCCTTCAATGATTCACTCTCTTTAACAGTCCATACATCGGTTTGTTTAAACATTGTGTGTTTAACCTGATCCAACTGTTTGTTCTAGAGGGTGGGCTTCTCCTCAGCCCCCGGGGCCTCGAATAAGGTTATCCACGCTTTAATATCATCTACACTATTGTCCATAAAGTTTAAATAATTTAGTTTTCAGACACATTCTTCTTCAGTAATCATCTCTGACCAGGTGCAATGACTACATACTAAGTCCCACTTACACTTTATCAAGAATAAATCAGAATCATTTCATGAGAAGATGTAAGAATAATTTGTTAAAAAATTATGGGCAAAAGTGTATAAAACCAAAGGAAGGAATAAGGTTTCAAAATACAGCCAACTGTGCAGATTTCTAATCAACTACATCTGCAGTCAATTCATTTTGAAAGTTACAAAACAAGTATTGTTAAGTGAAATATGGCAAAATACACCAAATGTGGTTGTCCTGCAGCCATTTCAGCTACAACTACAATGTGTTCTTATCTTTGCTGACTTACTGCTGAATCTTTGCTGCCTGATTATAGATTCCATTAAAATGGTTAGAAACACTCTTCCTAAGGTGACCTCTTCAGGGTTCCTGAATTACCATTTCAACCATTCTGAATCAATCTACTCAGATATTCATGTAAGACAGAAAAAAGAGGAGGGAATCAGAAATGTGTTGCTTTTGCTTTTAAAATCAGATAAGTAAATAAAAATTAAAAGAATTGCAGTTGTGCTTGTATTTCTTCCCCTGAGGATGAATTAAGAAATTAACCTGTGTCAGCCAGCTTAAGGTTTCATTCCTCTCCTTCCTGTTATTCTGCTCCTACTCTCCTCCTCCTCCTCCGCCTCCATCCCTTTCGTCTCCTCCCATTAGGTGTCACCTATCATCCATGCACTCTGTTCTCCTCTGGCCTCGGGCTCATCTCACCCTGATGCTCCTTTCTTTTTCGGACCTGACCTCGCCATGCCGTGGCTCTCCCCTCGCTGCCATGGATGGCCCTCATTAATCTCAGCAGCTGCTCTCGACATGCTTTCCACAAAGAAAAACTTTACAAAGCAAGGCTAGAAAATAGTTTTTATTACATTAAGTTGTTTAAAAGTCAACTACAGATGAAAAACAGTCTAAAATTATTCACACATTTAGAAATTAGATTGAAAAAGTCAATTTCCATTTTTCTGGCAAATTCTTTGTCACCAATATCCAACATGTAGTTTTGCCCAAAGCCAGTCCACCTGTTGGTCCAGAGTGAATTTGCATGTCAGATGATGTTAGCATAATAACGTGCTTGGATGAGATCTGGCATTCTGCCTTTGGCACTGAATGCTGGAAACTTTCAATCAGACCTAGAGGAGGCCAGAGCCGACTACCACCTGTGTGAACTGGAATGGAATGAGGCTTTTCTTGTCTTTCTTCTGGCTTTCTTCTGTTCCCAGAGTATTTCCTAACTTAAAATAATAAAGTTATTGCAAATATGTTGGCATGACAACCATCTCACAGATTACTTCTGTTTTTACAGTTGCCACAAGCACTTTGTTAGAGGCAGATCCTGATGGAACCACAGCTGAGACCTCCCACATTGGAACTAGGACCTTCTCCTTTATGTCTGATTTATTTATATTTTATTTCCTGCTGAATATTTCATGTATTTAACTCTGATTTTAAAGAAGCTGAAGCCAGAATCATGTAGAGCTTTGGGCGAAGTTGTTGCTGTTGTTAAATTGCTTTTCACTAATATTTTTCGTTTTTGGCCTCAGTTTTTTGTTTTAATTATCAATTGTGATTATTTATGTAACAATTTCTAAAATATGAAATATTCAGCAAGAAATAAAGTATAAATGAAAATATGAATACATTAGAAATAAAGGAGGAGGTTCTAGTGTGTCTTCTATGGGGGAGGTCTCAGCTCTGGTTCCAACAGGATCTGCCACCATTGAAGCCCTTGTGGAAACTGTAAAAACAGAAGTAATAGGTTAGATGGTTGCCATGCACACATATTGGCAATAACTTTATTATTTTAAGTCAGGAATTTGTCTTATAAATGCACAAGTCATTTTATTTTAGCTTCTATTTCACTGTGGTGGTAGTTCTACTTTTAGTTTCAGGATTTAACGCTATAATAACCTTGTTGTGCACCTCATTTGAATAACTGTAACTATGATTGAACCACAGCAACGAGGAAAAAACTGGTAAAGCGCCAAAACAGACAATCCCATTGGTTGAATTTATTCAAACAGCTCATTCAGTCTGACCCTAAGCAGGCCAAAGTGGTTTCAGCAAACCAACAGGATGGTAATAATAACAGCAGCACAGCAGGTGGCCTTTTGTTAAATGTAAATAAAGAATTCTCTATTTGTGACTAATAGTGACACCCTCAGTGTAGTTCACCGGGCTCCAGGCACTGTGGATTGTTTGATCTATTCTGTGATGTTTTTTTCTCTCCCTGACCCTTTGGAACTTCATCTTACCTGTTTCTGTAAGTATTAATTCACACAGAACATCTTATTAAATCTATTTCTAAATTAATATCCACTTCATTTAGTGCTATGAAAAACCACATTTGACTGCTGAACTGATGAATGTTCTCAGTTTATGCTTTTACAAGAGAAACTGGCACACACTGGTAAGACTTGTCAAATGTCAAATAGAAAAATATTCATTTTATCTCATTGTTGCAGAAATTGTCTGAATCAGAAGAGAACACAAAGATAAAGCAACAGTCCAACAGTTTCATTTTGGTCTGAGATCAGGTTAACTGATAGAATTTATATTCATCAAGGAAAGTTAATATGGGATTATGTTCTTTTTTTTTTAAGGAGAAAGACAGAAGCAGCTACTGTTGGGTGATAATATTCAATATTCTGTTTACACCATCGGAATAAAACACTTACAAAATGTTTGTGCTTCATTTAAAGCAGTGATATTTGTCTTTTTTCAGTGGAATTGGTTCTTTTTCCCACATTTCCTTGTGGTCTCCATAAACTGTGAGCACTGGCCCTTTAAATGCACAGGAGCCACTTCAGGCCCCACCCCCTCCAGGTTGTCAGCTGTGCCACTCTGTCCTGTTCAACCGACAACTTTGGACATATTTTCAGTCTGGACTCCAACCGCTGCTGCTGATAAACCATTCTGTGGAACTGGAGAAACATTGGTCTGAAGTCTGGACCTTATATGTGCAAATGAACTAGTTAGAGACGCAACTAATGAAGAAGGAATTCAAACAGGTTGGAGAAATCCACTGGATTTATGCCCAAATGAATCTAAAGATAGTTTTGCAGCGGCTGGAGGGTTCAAATTCAAACTGTCTGAACTATTAGGATCCAAATACACAAAGAAATGAAGGACAGACACAGAAAAGTGGAGTTAAGACTAATATGAGCCTTTAAATGTATTCATCCTTATTTTTGTCTTAATGATAGGTTTTTATCATCACTTTGTGCACTTTAGTTCAGTTCAGGTTCACATTGTCTTATGGAACATGACTTTTGTCCTTATGCACGAGGACAAATATTTTACAAAACCTATTTTTCTCAACAAGTGGACCTGTCGTCCACATGTAAATGACATTAACAATGTAAGAATGCCACACTGAAAGGATCAGTGGGGAAGTTTAATGTGGTATGGCATGTTTTTTTTTTTTTAAGTAGAACAGCTGACAGTGCACCAGGACAATGTGCACAAAGTGACTGAGTGATTACATTATTTTTGTTTTTGTTTTGTGGCATCTTATACCTTTGTTTGTCTCAGTGTTTGTCTTTTTTTCGGTATGTTTGAAAGACCTAATAAAAATACATTGATTAAAAAAAAAAAAACTAAATGTAAGAACGCCTTGGAGAGTGAAGATTTTTCAAAGCTCTGGTATTTGTGTATTGATTGATAGTGTATTGTGGAAAATGAGATTAAAAAAACACTGAGATTACAAAGGTGTTTTGTGTTGAACATTCATATGAAACATGAAAATAGGTTCTGGGTGTATAAGTCAGTACATGAACTGCAGCAGATCCAGGTCAGCACCGACACCTTTGGGAGACAGACGCATTTTCGGTTTCTGAGGCGCCATCTTTAACACTTTAACGATCCAAACCAACACCTGAGATAACTGAAGATAATAAGCCAGCGTAGCATCGCTGCTCAACGTCCGATTAAAGCCTGTGTATCTGCTGTGTTGGATGTCATCAGCAGAAACAACTCTGTGTTCAAACCTTCACAGCGGTTTGTAGATATTTTTGAACGGTACTGTGGAAAATCCTTTTGTAGAATAAAGGTGAAAAAAATGCAGAGGGAAAATCTGTGCATTAGTGTAGACACGGCATCGATCAGTCAATGGATTTTTTTTTTTTTTGCAAAAGGTTTCAACAAAACTGTACAGAAATGTTTTGTGTTTTATGTGATTTACGGGAGTGCAGCGCCGTTCTAAAGAAGACGTAAACGGTCTGATAGATACGTTTCCAACTCTTCTGCCTTGGGCGCCGGAGTGCAGTCCGAGAAGAGTAAAGCTCAAAGCTCAGAGGCTGATTTCCACACCGCGTTTACGACACACTTCATATTAAAGATGCACGATGATGTGGCACTGAAACCTGAATATGCTGGGATGTGTTGAGCGACAGTGATGCTAACGGACCAGGTCCTCTGATTAGCTGCAGTGACACCCTGACTGACTGGCCGGGGGCTGTGTTGTGTCACCTCGCAGCCCTTCCCTGTCCCCCTCCACCCCCCCTCTGAGTGACTTGTCCTCTCCTTTAGCCTCCACTCTCCCTCGCCCTCTGCTCCCTGACTCACAGCTCCTTCGGGTGCCACAGGAGAAGAAGTGAAGCGCGTGGTCCAGGCCAATGCATAAATATTAGCTCAAGGTCACAGTGGCGGAGCTCACGCTGGGCTATGCATAATCATGAATTCAGCTCCTGCGCCGCCTCCTTCTTTCACATCTCCACGACTGCAGTTCCCCACACTGTAGTCTTCAACCTTTTGACTCTGTTAACCTCAAAGGGTTCAACTGGAGCGATAAACCCACCCGGGCTCCAATTTGTGGAGTTTTTTATGTTATTGCGTTACCTTAGGTTGTAAAGGTTGCACACATGCTAACCCACATTTGCAGGGTTATCTTCAAATGAATTCTTATATTACGACACAAAAATGCTGAAAATGTATTCTAAGAGGTTCATATTCTCTCGGAGATAAAATACTGCCATTCTCACATCCGGGAGAACAATGCTTTAAATTCAGATGCTCGCTTTGCTGATTTGTTCGACATTATCCCGAGATGAAACACGGGATATAAAGAGAGAGGGGAGATTGGAAGTAAGGGAGAGAAAGGCAGCTTGTGTTTCCTTTGAATTCCATCTTTAATAGACTCCACAGCCTCTCCTCTTCTTCCTCTCCTTCCCCTCGTAGCCTTGCTCCCTTACTCATCCCATCTATTATATTCTCTATGTGATCCTTCTCCTCCTCATCTGACTGTGGCCTCCACAGGGGCTTCCAATAAAATGGTATTTAACTGCTTTCTCCATTCTCCCGTTCGCTGCAGTCTTCTTACCATCCTTTTCTTTATTTTCCTCAGCGTAAACCCCTGCCCCCCCACCCCCCTGCCCGTGCCCTGGATTCCCGCCTGCCTCTTTTCATAACCCTCCCTTTCGCTTTTCCGGGCTCCCTCTGTCGATCTTGCTTCGGGCCTTGACGGGCAGTGAGGTCAGCTTCACAAACGTGTGTGATCTCTCACTTCTTCCCCTCTTCTCTTTTCCTTAACTGCCTCACACGTTCCTCCCCTCCACCAGTTGTAAGCCATTAACCTTTCCTCACTTTCCTCCTTTTTTTTTTCTCCCTCTCACCTCAACACTGTGTTCGCACATGCCATTAACACTGCCCTTATTGTACCGTACATCCTTTTTCCTTTAAACCTATGTTCTCTTTTCTGTTTTTACCCCATTTACTCCCACATCCTCCCTTCCTCCCTTCATCCTGCATGGTAATCTCACCCTCTTCTGTCTCGTTATCTCCCTCTGTCCTCCCTCCCTCCATCGCTGTAGTCACTCTCTAATTGCTGTCTCACCCCTGCTGTGCTCGGACCTGGAGGCTAAATGATTTCTACAGGGAGAGTAAGAATGGAAGCAGAGAACACAGAGCTATTCGCTAGTAAACATTTCTTTTTTATACATCATTATTGATGAATTCTTTGTCAGGAGTTGTGCGTATATGCCCTCCTGTTGGCATCATCACACACACTTCTTTTCCATTTGTATAACTCCAAGCCTTTCTTTCACTCACATTCCTTCAGTTATCTGCTTCATAAAGGAGTCTTTCATCTAAGCAGTGTTATTTATGACTCTGAAAGAAGACTTACAAGCACTCTCACTGCTAACACAAGAGGAGTTTTGCATTTTTGGCAAATATGTATTTACAGTCTGGGAAGTGTGTGTGTTTTCCCATCTGTGTGGGTGTATTTACATTTATCACAGCAAGAAAAATTAAAGTCCAATGATTTTGTAAAAGTGGCAAACATTAAATCACATTGTAGGTTTTTTTCCCCATCACTGAGTAAAAAAACACAGTCTTACCTTTCAGCATATTGTAATTCAACTGGTGTTAGAAATGAGAAGTGGAGCCATTTTTAGAAAATCTATCCATTGATGCAGACTTTGTCTAATGGGTGGTTTCAAACATGTAGGGGGTTAAATACATGATTTGCAGCTGTACTTATTGACCACTGTTAAGATTTCCTCAGACTCATCAGTTCTACTCTGTGATTCTGGTGTGAAAGGTTAAAGGTTAATGGTTAACTCACTTTATTGAACCCCTCAGGGAAATTCGGTCTCTGCGTTTTACCTCATCGTAATATACACACTTTACCTAGCATCAGCAATTAGTATTAGCTACTACTGCACATTGAGAGGCCATCGAAGGCACTCAGCGACCAAGTCCAGGTCTTCATCAGTACTGTGGTCAGAGGCACCAGAATGAACCTACATGTTCCTGTTTTTAATGTTGGGGAACCCGGACTAAAACTGCACAGCACAGAGAGAACAGTGAATCCTTCTGGTTTGATGTAAACTTGTTCTAGCTGTGAGGCAGAAGTGCAGACCAGGAGCAGGCTGTCTAAATTTACCCTGATTTGGACTGAGAGGAAAGAGCTGCAGACGGAGGATGAGTTTTGTTTTCACCTCATTAAAGCAGTGCATGGCGTAGGTTCGTTAAGAAGCACTGAAGCTGTTTCCGTGTCTGTTGCCGCTGCGGCTGTACGGCGGCTGTGTGGAAATCTGAAAAGGCCCGAGTGACGGTTTGGTTTTGGTTTTGCATGTAAACAAACATGTGATAGAGTCAGCTTCGAAGGTGTTCACTGTGACGAAACTGATTCAGGTGCATAATCACAGATTCGCTATCCATCGGGTTTTACAGATCTGATGAAAAATTGGTGACAAACGTCATACGCCACTTTAAGTATTTTTAATCTAAACTCATTGGGTTCCTTTCTAGTTCCTGATCTGAATGTCTGCTTCTGTGTTATTTTCTTCTCAGCCTGCATCAACACTACTGAATTCTCATTTTAAAAAGTTACTTTATGATGAACCGTTAAAGCTGCAGGAGCCAAAATCATAATGTCAAAATACGTACCATCCTTCTGCAATTCTCTCCTTTACGTTCATATCAAATGACTAAATATGAAGACAGATGACCTGACATCATTTCACACTGTTATAGAAAAGCAACAAAAGCAAAGCCACTTGTCTACGGTTCCCCATGGAGACGTGGAGCAGAGCAGTAGAGCCATGTCCAGGTCTAACTTTACACCAGTCAGTCATGTGTTTAACCCCTTACCTATCTGAAAACTGGGGCATCACAGGATAGATTCTCTACAGCCAAAAAAACAAGGAGTAAATGGAGAAGCCTCATGTCCCCTCAGACCTTTGAAATGACAATATTCTGAAATGTTTTTTCTGAGGATGCGAAAAACTGTCAGACTTCACACTGGAAGTGGATATTGTTGCCTCCTGTAAATGTAGTCAATATTAACAAAATACAGAATTTAAAGCGGGGCATGCAGTATCCAATCTATATTACCATCCTGTAGTCAAGGCGAATCTACTGTGTATGGAAACAGTCATGTGGGCTGTGATGAATCAGTCAGTAGTTACTAATAAACCCCTCTCAGCAGTAAATGTGGATGTCTGTGTCATTGGTTCCAGCAGTCGTTTGTAGTCAGTCCACATTAAAACACGGTGCTATTGTTTTCAGACTAAAACAGGGTCAGCAGTGTTTACAAAAGTCATCACTTCAAGGATTATGAAACACCAGAGCAAAGTCGATGATAGTTGTTTGTGTAGCAAAAGTTGTGAGATTTACAGCAAAGACAAAATAGTATGGACATACTCATAGAATATATGAAATGAAGCTGAATAGTTCTAAGGCCGAAATCATTGGCTGACTAAAAAATACAACAGCATTGACAAGATTTGGCCTTGAGATGTAAGCAAACCTGGGAAGGGTTCTAAAGAGACAATATCAACTTGGGCTCTGAATTTCTATACTTTATATTTCAGCAATTGAAATGAGTCACAGGTACAAGACTTGAAGAAGAAACGGTTATTAATTGACATGATGGTTTGTTGAATGTCTGGTTGGATTATTGCAGTATATCTTAAAAATCTGGCCTTTTAGATTCATAACAGTTTTCTCTTATATTTGAAGAAGGTAAAAAAAAATTTAACATACCTAATGAAATCTGCATTGGATTATATTGGTTGAGGGCTAAAGAAATACTGATCCATTGATCCTGATTGAGACAAGAATAAGCCCTGGACGAAATCAAACACGTGCCAGGCTTCAGAACCTGATCCATGTTGTCTTCTATCTGGACACCTGCCAGTTCTTAACCTCCTCCTCAGCATCTTTGCCACCCGTTGGAACTACGGCATGAGCTGGTTAATGCATCTGTTTTGCTTCTGTTTTCATTTCATTTGGGCGACTTTGTGTCCTTGTGCTGCACCATCCTGTTTTTGCCATCGCTGAATCTACCTCTTAATACCACCCCAAGACATCACAATTATAGAAACCATCAACACTAGACAAAAAATGTAAAATAACAAGGTGTGGCATTACACAAAAGACAGACGTGTCGTATTGAGGGTGAATATTGTTATTACTAAAGCTGTAAACCCGGTTAAAGACGAACAACTCCAAACCTCTACACTACAACCACAACTGTATTCATTGAATAACAAAACAAAATCATAGCCGACTCACCACTCATTATTTATATGAAAATCCAACCTCTTTTCTTTGCGCAGGAAAACTTCAGTGGCTCATTCCTAGAGGTGATCTGTGTGTTTCAGTTCCATCAATAAGTCCAAGGCCGACAGCCTCCTCTGTCCAGTCGGATTCATAACATACCTTTTCATTCTCTTGAGGGCAGAGCACGTCCACTCGGCCAGCTAACTAGTGTCGGGGGTTGGCCGACCTCCCCTCACGATGTCTGGAAAAGTCTGCCTTGAAGATGGATTTTTAAGTACGTCCAAGATCAAATCGTTTTCCTCTCCTCCGTCAAAATTCTACCTCAAATGTATTAATAGTTCAGTTCAATTAAATGAGCTTTATTGGATTGAATCAAAAGAAATATTACCAAAGCTATATTGAATAAAAGTGTTGCTCTTACAATCCAATCAGAAAAAGGATAAAGGCTGACGACATTGGGGACTCGCGAGCTAACACTGTGAGGTGAAACTGAAATCTGATCGGTTGAAAGGAAGCGCTACAGCTTTTGAAGACCCTCGGCCCCGGATCGGCAAACTTTGTATTCTACAGAGCTATTTTAGAATGAAGATATAAAAAACAAAGCTGTGTGGAGCAAAAAGATTATCCTTATATGTTTTACCTCCAAGTGGAGACTGTTAAAGAAGCTGTTTAGGATTCGTTTGTACGGAATACAGTGAAAAATAAATCAAAGTTTCGGTGCATTTACAGAAACACAAAGAAATTACAGAACGCCACTAGACAAAACGGTGACATTTGTTATTATTGTGGACTGGTATATGAATGAAGAATACAGATGAATTCCTTCAGTGTCATAAAGTAAAGTAGTCCACTTTTATTTCTACATCTATTTGTTTTTTAACTGTTATCTTTTTCTTTTTTTTTTGGAGTATTGTCTACATGTTTACATCTGCATTACATCAGAATGGCTTTATGGTTGTAACAGGAGTAGCAATATGTGTAAAAAAAAAAAAAAAAAAGTAAGCACAATTCATTTCCATATGTTTTTGACAAAGCCTCATGGAGCCAATTGAAAAAAGTCCCAGAGTCAAATGTGGTCCCAGAGCCACAGGTTGTCCACCCCTGGCCCAGGGCAGATTAGATTAACTCTGGCAACACAGAGACACTGAAATCTGCCTGAAGAGAATAGCCTATTGGGACTAAACTGATGTGATTTCAAGGCACAAATATTACAATTTCGGTTGTAAATGTAGGTCGGTGCTTCTGATGACGCGCAGAGCAGCAGAGAGGCCCACCACTGAACACCGATGCTCGGAAAAATCACATTTCTTTGCTTTGCTAATTTACCGCTGTGTTGATTTCACCACCGCTGAAGTTACTATTTGAACAGCCTTTTTGTGGCGGCGTCTCCTTCGTCCTGGACCAGTGCCAGGCTATTTGCATGTAGCACAACACCTGTGTTTCTGTGGTGTTTAGTGGACATTAGATTTATGCTAATAACAAACAATCACCCACGTGGCTCCAATCTAAGATCGAGTACGACTTATCACTCAACACACCTGAAACGCTGCTCATGTGAATGGTTGACAATATTTGATGCATTTATTACATAATCACCTTATGCAAATAATTTGAGCTGCTGCAATTACTTGTGCATAATTGTGATAATCATCTGCATTCAACTGTGAAAAAAGAGCTGCATGAAACTGACAGAAATGTCATATTTCATCACTATTTCCACACAGTTTGGAGATTTGGCTGCCACTCTTTTAATGGTGCCTCTGCACCCCCTTCATCTCAAGGAGTTTACCTTTTATTGGTACCTGTCATTATCAGTAATTTATTTCCAAAATAAGCTTTGTATTAGTTTATGCAGTGTTTGTTTCCAAAGCCTAGGGGACAAACAGAGGCAATAAGCCAACAACCGTCTCACCTTCATTATGTGCCATTTACTGTTAGGCTCATACTATACTAGTGGCATAAAATGAACAGAAAACACCAATCTAATTGTTCATAATTATTGTTTTGACAATTCATCACCTAAAATGTCATTACTGTGGCAGCCTTAGTCGATGCATGTGGAAATGATTTCTTTATTTCCTGCAAACTTATATTATATGAGCATGTTATTGCATGGGGCCCATTATCTGTGATGAGGTGGAAATAACTGCATGATTTTATAAACTGTTTAATCTGGAACCATTCATATTCTTATTGTTTATTACTGTATATCTGGTTCTGTTGTTCATTGCAGTTGAACACATTTCTTAACTACAGCTTTTCTTTAACTGTAAACTGTCACAGCAACACTAACTAAATATATCTTTTTTTACTTCACTGCATTTCAGGAATTAACCGTTTTACGCCATTAAATATTTGTCAGCTGGAGTTACTCTGTGCCTCGCAGGTTTCACATAAAAACAAATGATCAACATGTACAGTGCGTGCCCATACCAGCTCTTAACTTCCTCTGATGTGTTCGTTCTCGTTGCATCACATTGCCAATTTCCTGCAAGCGATTTCACAATATCGTTCCTATGCACATTCCACCCACAGGTGCCACACTGAGGCACAGGAGTTATCAATAAAGCACCAGTCAATGGCAGAGTTATTTATCTATCTTCCCTTGGCCTCAGGCTGGAGGGATCCTTTAACTGCATTTTGAAGAGTAATTTTCAGCAGTAAATGTTAATGAGTGATTCTACATTATAAAAAAAGTTAAGTATACCCCACTCAGGGAATTGTTCTGTATTGTTTAGTGTCAGAAGATGAAAGTGTTTAATTATAGTTGGGTACTGATGGTGGGTTTTATATTCACACTGTGATGCAATACGAATGTCATGTGTGGCAAAGACAATCATGTTAATTGTGTAATATAGACATATTTCGCTAACTATGAATTATGCATGCTCATGCTGATGATAATGTTATGCTAATGATGATGACAGCCTGGGTCTCTTTCCTGTTGCACATCTGAATTACATATGCATATTTGCAGTCTAGCTAGGTAGCTCATACACTTCAATTGTTATTAAGGTGAAAATGTGAGATATGAACCCCTGGAAATTCCTCACAGAGAGGAAGAAGCTATTATATATGTCACGTTTTTCTCCACACGAGATGTTAGGGAGTTTGTATTTCAAGAAGGGAGTGAGGGAGGGAAGAAAAGCTAATCAGAAAGAGGTGTTTTTTTCTTAATCCTGGCTCTGCTGAGGCGCCTTTTCTCCTCAAGAAAAATCTGTGTTTCTTTCACACTGCCTCTGCAATCACTTGAAACCCCATTACAGACCATGTGACAGCATCAATTAAATTCACAATTATCATGGGGCAGACACTCCAGCGTGAGAAAATATAGTAACACAGCATCTTCGTGAGTTTTAGTGTGTGTGTGTGTGTGTGTGTGTGTGTGTGTGTGTGTGTGTGCGCGCGTGCGTGTGTTTGTTTGTGTATGAAAGAGAGAGAGGGCTGATGGAGAGCAGAAAACTGAGTCAGACAATTCACTACTCAGAGAGCATCTTGCCCTTTTTGGCAACGCCTGTGATCCTGAACAACTCTCCGAAAACAAGACAAAACAGTAAACAAAATCTCTGACGTGTAACAGATATTTTTAGGGCCACAATAAACAATGAATGGACGGCTGGTGAGGCTCCTTTCAGAATCATACCAATAAAGGAGTGTTTTTAACAGCTTGATATCAGAGAACGTGCTTAAAAATATCCATGGAAAATTAAATGAGACTGGATGCAGTGTCCACGAAGTTGGCCCTGAATTCATCAGTTTAGCCGCAGATCCTTTGTCTCCCATTGGCATCACAGATTAGAGTCTTGGCTCTTGTTACCAGCTTTGGTAGAGATTTATACAGAGCAAACAGACTGAGATCATACAGAAAACCAGCATGAATCAGTTTTAGGGGGAGGATTTTTAAAAGAACACGCAGTAAAATGCAAAGTCACACCTTCAGGTTTGCATTTGCACGGTTGAGCGTGCGTCTGTGTTCACACATAATATAGGCGCCTGAAGATGAAACACGTGTTCAGAGTCACAGGCAAGAGTGTTTTGCAGCTGATTGAGCGTGTTTTTGGACAGTGTTGGACCTGGCAGGTGGAGCTGTTCTGGCCTGTACAGTCAATTTCTTCACACACTCCATCACAGCTCCCTCTCACTCCATTAAAGCACAATCAGGTCTCAGCTCGAAAAGAAAAAGAAAAAAAAAACAAAAAAAACAAGGCAGTGTGTCCGCATTGATCTCTTTACCTATAGCTGAGGCCTACAGTGGAGCAGAGCAGGGGATTAAAAATTCATAAGCGTATTAAGATCCATAAGAGCATTATTCATGTGTGTGCCGTCTAATACAGTGGGGTACTAATCATACGCATCTCTAGCCCAGCACACACACACACATCAGCACACTCACAATAGCGTTCTGGGTGTACTCCAAGTGTCAGCACTATCATATGGGCATGTGTGTGTGGCCTGGCGTTGTTCCCTCCTTGAGTGCCATACAATGTGCTGGCATAAATACCTGCTTGACACAGCAGATTGGCACTAATGGCTTTACACGCAGTGCCATCTGTAAGCTGGACCGTTAGCGCTTGCATCTTCTCCATGGCCACTAACGGGGCTTTATAATATTCCGCTCAGATCATCATTAGTCATAGCGCACAGACAAAAACAACAAAATTAAATGTTGGCTAATCATCGGCACGCTCAGGGAGGTCTGCACGGTTTGGTCCATCTGTGTGCACCTGGATATTCAATCGAAAAAACGCAACGCAATTTGGGCCTTTTTGTCTATTAGTGTGAGACACCTCCTGCTGACATGAAGCTCTTAACCACCCGCCCCACCTGAAGCACTCGTACACACCAACCTCTGACTTGGTGGCTTCCGACAGCCTGTAGCCATCACACGGGGATCATTACTATTCATTTGCTCAGCAAACTGGCCACACAGGCTTATAAATTAGCTCATCTACCGCAGCTGGGTACCAAGACAGTTGGCGCATGCTGAGGAGCGAGAGCACAGCCATCACAGAGCGCGGCTCCGAGACACCTTCTGTCCAGTCAACGTGACCTCCTCCACGCTCATCTGCTCATTGTTTTAAAAGAGGAGGGAGTTCATTGGCACTGGGGGTGAAACATGTCCAGCCAATGATCCTAATAAATTGCACATCAGCGCAATAGGACGGCAGCCCTCTGAGTGTGGTGGTAAGGGAAAATGTAGTGATAAATCCTGTCAAACAGGGTGTAAATCAGTGAGAATGAAACAGCATTAGCAGGAGCCCTGACCATGAGGGAGGAGAGCTGACAAGTTTGACCTACAGGGAAATGAGAGCACTTGGACTGCTCTTGCTTTCTGCCTTGAGGTGAGGATCAATGCTGGAAGGAAAACGTAAAGCTATTAATTCTCTGGGATATGTCAATTCCCATTGGCTGCTACAGATTGGCGGTGATCACGACTAGCCCCTTGGGTAGATGGGATGTGGGGCTTTTGTTGTGCCTCAGCACATCATTGATTCATTGAAGATTTTACGACTACCTGGGAGGCACTACATCGCACTGGAGCAATGTAAATCAATTCTGATTTCAGGTCTATAACGATGCGCAAAAAAGTGTGACTGTGGGGTTAAATTATGCTAACTACTTTTTGCATAAGATATAGACCTGAGAGGCGGACCTGAGGTTAAATAAGCCATGTAAGAGACTTGTAACTCTGTCTTAAATATTCATACAACGTTCATAAAATAGTTCACAGCCCTTGTAAATGATAGATGAAGTTTTCTTTTGCCTTACCCGTCCGATGAGCACAGGTTCAGGCCCGGCATATTCTTCAATCACAAAGAACTGGTTCCAGATCCAACTTCTCCTGCTTCGAGAACGTGAGCCCTTTCCCTCTGTGGGCTCCTGCACCTCCTCCTCTGCCTCCGCCTCCGACTCCGCTTCTTCAAACACGAGGCCCATCCCGTTTTCTGGCTGTGGATCTACAGCCAGCACCTTGGCGTCTTTGGCATCACGGCTCCATTGGGGAGCTGGGTGGAGCCTCAGGACATGACTACTGTTGACGAGTTTGTTGTCTTCATCTGCAGGGTACCGAGCTGTGCTGAGCTCAGTCTGAGTAGAGTGAACTGACTCTGCTAATGGGTCTCTATGGGAATCTCCTACTCTGTTCCCTGGTCTTACTCCCAGGGGTTGCATTGTCAGCACAGACAATGGAGAATCATTTGTTTCTGAGGGAACATACTGTGGGAAATGTTTTGTTGATGTAAATGGAGGTTCAGTCTGGCTCATCATTACTTCTTTCTCCGGGCTAAGATTGACCTCGCTCCGAGGTGTTGACAAAAAACTGACGAGATGTTTGCTCCTGCCGTCACTACTATCTGAACCCTGCATCCTCAAGTTGTCCTGCCCTTTACTTAAAGCTGGGTTGACTTCACTTAGCGGATTAATATGAACGTCTGTGCTCAGACCTCGATTAAGATCTGGAGTGGGGACAGGGCTTACGTAGGGAAATGCAGTCTGATTATCAAATCCAGCATGAGACTGAGTGACAGTCATATCTTGTCTTTGCACTTTGAGAGCCTCTAACTGTCCATGATTAACGTCAATCAAGTCTCTCTTCCTGCTCCGGCTGCCCTTGCTCTGAAAGCTCAGGCTGGGAATACTCTGCATTTGGGAATTGACGATCCTAACTAGGTTCTCTTTCGACAGCAGCTTCAGAACCCCATAACTGCCAGTGAGGTTGAGTTTCCGATTTGAGTCTGTGCTGAATCCTTTTCCTGGCACACCTGTAGTGTGGACCCCTAAATCAGGTCTGCTCCTGGACCGGGGCCCAGATTTAAACCTGGTTTTATTAGAATGTAGATCTGACTTGTGGTGGATCGTATAAGTTTTCTCTGGCCTCCCCAGTTTAGGCACCATCTCAACATTCTTGGTGTTGTTCCTAGGTCTCTTCATATCCTGGCTTATCTCTCTGTTACTGGCTAATACGTGGCGAGCAACTTCTTTTTTGTTAACGGAATCGACCTCGCGCTTGGGCTTGAAAAGCTGCCTCTCCTTGTTGACCACAGATGAAGCAGCATGAGTCTGGATTATTTTGGAGAAGGCCAACGACCCAGAGTCACTCGCTTGCTCATGACTGACCAGGTTTCTAAGAGTCACCACGTTAGCGTCCACACTTGCGTCCCATTGGTCTGCAGGTCTGCTCTCCCCTAGCTTCACCGTGTGCGCTCCTCCTACTCCTCTCCTTCGTGGAATCTTACTTGCCAAGGCACCTCCTGCGAGCCCCTCCCACAGGTTCAAGAAAACCAATAGGAGCAGATTTCTTGTAATCATCCTGTCTTGTGCTGAGATGTCCTAATTTGAACGAGGTTTGCTGTGAGGCAGGCCTTGTTTTCCGGTTGTCTTCATTCTCTCTTCTGTTTTCGCTCTTCCCTTCTCCTCCTCTCACTCTCCCATTCTGTGCCCTTCACACTGAGCTGGAGGGCAGGTGTCAGTCACTCTTTTTTTTTTCACGCTGACTAATATCTTCCCTCTATCTCAGTACGCCGCTCTCTGCTGGTTTTTCCCCCCTCCTCTTGCGAAGCGTCTCATTCAGTTTCCCGTGGAGGTTTGAACACCCTGAGAGAAAAGATAAAGATAATTAAGTTAAAACTTTAATCATTGCGCTACATTAATTAAAAGTGGAGCGGCATAGACAGGTAGAAGAGCCCACAGATGAGCAGGCAGGACAGGCTTTTTACCACAGCAGCAATCATACTTTCACAAGCACAGAGGGCCTTTTAAGCTCAGAACACACATCCATTTATACCCACATAATGACCCAAGTGTTTTTTCTTACATCTATTAGATAGACAGGGACAAAGTTATCATCTTACACTTCTACATGGAAGAAGATAGGATAACACTATTAGAAAGCGCTCGGAGCGTTTATTAATGGAAATGACTGTCAAGGATTTCTGACGATAGTGCAAAAAAGGGGGTGAGTTACAATATAAAACCATCTTCTTATCACTCTGATACTTGATTAATTAGCTGGATTGATATTAAGCTTTGATCAGTCTGTTAGAATGTCAATAGAGCTGCAAGCTGTAGATGCAGATGCACTTTGTTGTACACAACGCCTTGAGCGATCTAAAAGGTTCTTCAGCTCTCACGAGTCTGACTCATGCTCCAAACACATCTCTCATGCACTCCAGCCTCAAATAGAAATCCTCCGCCTATCAAAATGTCAGATATCAATCAAAGTGCTTGTTTGATGATAAGAAATGATCATGCTTCGGTAGTTAACAGTATGCCAGTACCATCAGCCTACACATCTGAGGAATCAATAATGTCGACCTTTCACATATAGGATTAACATAAAAACACTTTTTCATTTCTTAAATACAAGCATGTGCATGTCAGGTCACGTTTCTGTGTTAACTTATATAATAAGACTTGACAGTGTTTTTTGTTTGGGTTTGTAGCATTTCCGAGAAGTGCATAGAATATAAGGCATTTGATTTTTATTATGTACTATGAAGGCTTCTATATGGCTGGGTTTACTTCCCCCAAAAAAACCATGTAATATGTTCAAACATTCAATTCACAGATGTTTGTGTCCATACGTGAAGTTTGTGTTTGGGTCTGTTTTTTGCAGGGAGTTGGTGCTTCATTGAGATGAATGTTTCCACTGCCTACATCCATGACAAAGCTGCAACACAGTCCCTTATATACACAGAACCCGGGTTGTTTTTTCCATGAAAATACTTCTACTGTTGTATATACTTAAAATACTTATACTAATACTAGAGATATTCACTGCCTCCCTTCTTTTCATCTGCATTAATACAGCACTGGCTACCATTACTTTAAAGTTCTCATATTAGTTTAACTCCACTTTTCTGAGTCTGTGGTTCATTTCTTTGTGTATTTGGACCCTAATAGTTCAGACAGTTTGAATTTGAA
>JAPTYQ010000010.1:30625337-30636171 GCA_029814465.1 Ostorhinchus cyanosoma
CAGAAAAATAATTGTAAATAAAATAAAGCACCACTGGGAGGCAGCGACTGGAGAGACAGTCACAGTGAATATGTAATAACAGGTTGCATTATGATTTTTCTGTATAACGAGGGAGGCTCCGGGGGAATTACTAATCTCATTTTGGTGATTTGTGCATTTTACACACTGTTCAAAAACAAAAACTCAATTAATCAAATTCATTTGATGGATTTCCCGGCTCTATTTCTGTCCTGATGCGTTGCTTTCCTCTTTGGGAGCCTCTTGTCTGCTTCATAACCTTCATTTCCCCCCCCCCCTTTCCTCCTGACTCAAACAGAGACTGGTCAATTATTTATTCATCTCTCCACTCAATAAAAAATGTCCTAATTGTCCACGCTTTCCCCCCAGGTCTCTATCTGCAGGGCACTCACTCTGTGGGCTCCTGCCTGTCACACTTTCCACTTCACTTCACGTTCCTTACTTTTCCCCTTTTCCACCTCTTCTTTCGCCCTGTGCATTTCCTCTCCTTCCACTGCTGTTTGCGCTGCCTCTCTTGCCCCCCCCCCCTTTTTTCTCCAGCTTATCTGTCATCATCTTTCTTCTTTTCTACTTTGCCATCACTCCCACCCCTGTCCTTTTTTTTTTTTTCTTTTTTTTTCCCCCCACCCCACCCCACCCACCTCCAGATCGCAGGGCTGGCTGCCAGCGGCCTTTTTCATTCAATTAAGCTTTGAGTGTTGCTGTTATTGTTACCAGTAATAATGAAGCCCCACGTCTAGCTGGCTGCCAGGCTGTCACAGGCACGATCATCAATAGGCGCCATCCTTCATCTCCATCTCTGGCAATCACGGGCCTTATTACTATCAACTGAGAGAAAGCACACTCAGGCAGGAGTGTGTGCACGGACGGAATGAGACAAGCAGGGGGTGGACGGATGGATGGAGAGCCTGAGGAGGAGAGAGTGGAATTGGAAGACAGTGGAGGGGAGTGACAGGGGAGATTTGTGTGTGTTTGTGTGTGCACGAGTGGCTGCTGGATGGAAACGTGCCTTCGACAGGTCTGTAGGTGTGTGTGTGTGTGTGTGTGTATGTGTGTGTGTGTGTGTGTGTGTGTGTGTGTGTGTGTGTGTTGGACAGAGAAAGCCAGAGTGGCGGACAGGCAGGAAGGCAGAGCTGCTGAGTGTGTACCAGGGGAGTGAAGGCCCCCGGAGGCAGTTGTTGCATTTTGAATCCAGGACGCACACTGACATGAATGTAATTGGTGGAAACTAGCTCGGTTTGTGGTTCCGTGGAAATGGAGACATAGTCGTCCTCTTACTCTCTGTCTTTCTTACTTTGTCTCCCTTTATCGCCCATTCCCACCCCGCCCTCCTCCTGTTTTCTGGCTCCTGCTACTCTTCTCTCCTCCTCTTTTCTCATCATGTTGATTTTTCTTTATGTATCACCGAACCTACTCATGTGTAAGACAAATCCCCTTTGGAGCAATTAGAGTACTTTTCACTCGTGTTTCCATTCAGAACCCCGCCTCCTCTCCTTTTCCTTCTCTCTACATTCTTTCTATTTTAGTCCTTGTAATATATTTGCATATCCTTTCACAAATACAAGTGAATTTTTATACCTCCGCTATGACCTTGACACACTATGTGCATTCTCCTCCTGCTAGTTAACCTCTGCTCATGTGATCTTGACCTTTCTCTTTATTAAGCTTTAAAACCAATTACTACCCAAATGTTGCCATCTTTAACATTTCCGTGGGGACCACACAAAACACACATTTTCCCATGCAAGCCTCCAAGTGACCACACACTGGCATAAGGGTTCATAAAGTTTTAGAGCCAAAAAAAAAAGAATGTAATACTGAATGCTTGCAGAACATTGAAAAGATCCTGACCTTAGCATGATAAGGTTACGTCTGCTTTTCCATGTCGGATTCAATGTTACAATAAAAATTGTTGTCGACTTTGTTTCAAGTCAAGTCTG
This sequence comes from Ostorhinchus cyanosoma, assembly GCA_029814465.1. Taxonomy (NCBI): domain Eukaryota; kingdom Metazoa; phylum Chordata; class Actinopteri; order Kurtiformes; family Apogonidae; genus Ostorhinchus; species Ostorhinchus cyanosoma. The sequence goes on from JAPTYQ010000010.1 coordinate 30,627,296, forward strand.
CTGCACTAAATGTCAGGGTGCTGTATCATCACAGCAAGTTCAGATTCAATTCAACATCTGCAGTATTTTCACATATCGTCACTGCTGTCTCATTCCGACAAATCTGCCAAGAAGAGTGAAATATGCATAAAAGATATCTACAATAAAAAGAATGAACTGCGGGCACTTGTTTCTGTCTTTTTCAGAAAAGAGCTCTAGTAAGCACCCAGTTGGCTTCCTAACTGTGGGTAAAAAGACAGCTCCATTGCTCACGCAGAAAGGTGTTGAGCTTTTTCACTCCCAACCCGTCACTCATGATAAATAGCAATGAACTGAGCTGAACTATAGCGGTCTCGCAGGCCCCAGACTCTAAATATTTCCAGACCGGCAGAGCACCTTCCTCAGATTGCAGGCAGCCATTCCATAACCAAACTTCTTTACCAGCGCCTGGTTGAGAGAGCAGAGGAGCAAGGGTTAATCCCTGCGCTAAACTGCGCACTGTTACATCTACATTCAATTACCTCTGGTTAATACGCCCGTTCAACCTTTCCTGTCAGTGCAGCAGAGAAACGATTTCCCTCTTAATTCTGTTTCCAAAGTGTGTGTCTTCGTGCAGAGCCAGGTATAAAATCCTCAACATATTTCTCAGCGTACGGAGGCAACAGAAAATTATTTCATTTCATAAACATGTTATGCACAGTGGATTCACGCTGATTGGTGTCAGGCTGATTGATGGAGTGGGAGGGCATGTTAATAAGTGAAGCCACGCGAAGGCGAGCTGTGGAGTGCACAAGTTGTGTCGAGAGCTGCGGTTATTTGAATGTTATGCTCCCGTGGGTGTACGCAAACACACAAGGATTATATTGAATGCCCCTCTTTACAAGAGTGCACACATACATTTGCACTTGAGTACAAATGACTGAGAGCGTGTGCTCTGTCTTCTCACCCAAATATAACACACACACACACAACAGCAAGTGTTTGTGGGCTGTGTCTGGGAAAAGTGATAGGCCCCTGTCTAAGCTGGAATGAACCCAGAGTTATAAATACACACTAGGAAATATAGCCCTGAAATAAAGTACCAATACAGAGGCAAGTGAAACTCTGCATTTCTTCCTAAAGTTCCTTTCAGTGTTTACGATGTCGGTCACAGGAAATCAAAACCCTCTTTAAAGTCATTCAGTTGTTAGAAATAAGTCGACGTCTGTCTGGGGAGGATAACAGGGGTGACCGCATGACCCATCCACAGCCTGCAATTTCAAATGACACCAGTCACAGTGATGACAACAGCTTCTGACCCTTTAGTATTTATCCAAGGCAGCTTTTTGCTGAGTGCACTGGCTCTTTTTATCGTAATACCCTACTTCACATTCATACAATTCCATACATTCATACCTATGAGCTGCCCACTACAACCACAGACATCCACTGTTGGCCACTCAGCAGCTTCACCGGCGCATTAGTCATTCACTTTCCTCTTCTTGCTGCCTTACCAATAGCCTTTCACCCACTACGGATTTCTCTATTTCAAAAACCGTCTCGTTCACATTCAAAACTTGTGAAGCGGTCATACATCAAGTGGCGGCGCCGGCTTATTGGGCTCGGTTGCGCATTGCGGCTTCACAGAGTCACAGTGCATCATGACGGCAGTTCCATTAATTGGAAAAGTGTCTTCTATTCGGGGGCATGATTAAAATGTGGTGTGCTGTGTTTTTGCGATAAAGACTCGGAGAGATGGCGAGATATGAGGAGAGTACACTCAGAGGAAGGAGAAGAGAGGAGAAGCCCCGAGGCCCGGCATGCTGGGTTGCAATCCAGCGCCTGCGGGAGGTCACCGACAAAAAGCCCAACACCGCATGAGTGTATGTGAGTGGACTGAGCAGCCTGCGTTTCACTATGTGGTTCTATAAGAAACTGAGCACAAAAGGCCATCGGTTTCATGTTTTTGTGAGTCCGAAAGAAGAAGTGGAAGGTGCTTATAGATTTAACCTATACTTACACGGATGACTCTTCCAACGGCAGACGAGCAACTGCTGTAAAACATTTCTCAAAACGGAGGATATGAAAAAGAAAGTCTGTGCTTTGTGCTCGGAGACCCTTCACTGCTGTGCTTCCACTCTCTTGCACGCTGTCTCATGAATATTTAGAGTGTTCACACTTTAACACAGACTGATCTCAGCTCTGCCATTTTGCCTCTGCTGGTGATACTCTTTATGTGCGTGTGAGAACAAAGTTGGGGACGTTGTGTCTCTAAAGGGGAGACGTGTGTGGTTTTTGTTCTCTTCCTGCTCCATGTCCCTGATTCCACGGTTTGATCCTAGGACAGACCCTGCGGTGTACAGAGCCAGTGTGGAAACAGGCTTGGCTCGCTGCTCTGGCTTTACTCCCTTTCTCCAACCTCCAGGGTGCCTTTAGTTCCTCTCTCCCATGCTGCTCATTGCACCTCAAGGTGGGCTTTACCCCTGGATAGTTTTCCATCCATGCTCCGCAGCTCCACCGCTCCCAGCTCCCTCAAGGCCAGGCTGGCTGCATACTGGGCCAAACCTGGGTCTGCTTTAGCGAGGAAAGCTGCAGAGGCGGGCCGTGGGTCCTCCTCCGGGGAGCTCAGTAGGAAGCGAGCAGGAGCCAGGTGGTGTGGATAGATCAGTGGTATCCACAGGGGCAGGTCTCAGACTGAGCACAGCCAGACATCCCTGCGTGTCTTTGAGCTCATCGCAATCAGCTGCACACCTCAGCAGACATTGTCAAAATAAAAATGGGTTCCATTCTCACCGCAACTTTGTTCAGGAGCAGTGAGCTGAACAGAAGAGGTAGAGTAATTATAGGAGCCAGAATGAGCAGACTGATTGCAAAATAATGTTTCAGGGAAGAATGTTAGAGCACTAACAAACAGCAGGGGAGAGAGGGGGAATGGAACTTTTTGGGCAAACAAAGAAAACAACGTACACAACTCTTCTTTTTTAGACATCATCTTTTTAGACTCGCAGTTCTTCATTGTAATCAACTACAATGTCCAATGGAACTGCTGAAGGTTTGGTATGAAATATTTAGAGGTACGTTGCTGGTGAAATTGCAGTTTGCAAGCACCTGAATATACCATCCACCCATCCTGCAGTCAATGAACAAAGTAAACACAAAGGCCCTCATTACAGCCGGTGTTTGGTTTGCCTAGCGTTGGCTTTTTAGTTAAAAGGATAATAACTCTGGTCCACACTCAAATATAGCCGGTAATCCACCAGAACGGTTTCCATCTACTGTAAAATGAAAAACAGAAGAAAAGGACGTCAATTTCTGAGCAACTGCAGAAGCGGGGTGGACTCTGTGGAAACCGTGTCAGTCCTTGTGTCGGTAAAAACAGCTCCTTTGACACCAGGAAGAACAATAATTATCATCTTCACATGCTAGTGCACAAACAAAAACATAATTATGAATATTACATTCCATTTCTCCATTTGTATCCTCTCTACCTGCCCTAAAGGTGAACCTGTAATGTTTGCAAATCTGTGGTTTTCCTTTTTTTTACAGCGTGTACTGCATGTGTATCCTTTTATTTGTGGTGTGATTTCCACTCCAACAACACGGTCTCAGCTGCTTTCAGGCCACAAGTGATAAAAGCTAAAAAATGTCACCAGCTGTCCATTTCCTGTCTTCAGAGACCTGAGGATCATATGGTGGCAACAAATCGAAAAGCATCTTCACCTGGTGTGTTGAGTTCAACTCCTGTGTCTGGAGACCCAGGACGCACGCAATACCTCCACGCCGCTCTCCGCCAGCCATCGATCTGAGGCTCCGAGACTTGGCCAAAGAGCTATCAACCTTTTAAAGTGTCACTTTCAGAGGGAAATGGATTGTCCAAGGTGGGAGGGGGGAAATGAACAGAGACATGAGAGTGGAAGCTGAGATATCTGAGGACAAACCAGCAGGGTAATCAAATCACTCCCATCACACACTCATTGTTCATGGCTAAACAGCTGTGTTCAGTGTGTTTCTGTGCATGTGTGTGTATTATGAGTAAATGATCTAGTGTCCTAACCAGTCTGTGTTAATGTGCTCTTTGTTACCCTATAGACTGAAGTGAAACGCTTAGCTACACAGGAATTAACACGGGTATTAAGAGGCAGTATGTAAAAAAAACATTTAGTTATATCTGGAAGCAAAGGGAAACGCCAAACAGCATCTGAAAAACTCATTAATTAGCACAATGCATCTAGATTGTTTTAATTAGGTTTTTGTGAACTAACCGTTATATATCACAAACAGACATGTCACAATTATTACATAATCACTTTATGAGAATTATTGGAGCTAACCACAGTCATTTAGCATAACTGTGGTCCTCATCTCTGTTCACCTACATAAAAACAGCTACTGGAAACTAACAAATGTCATTTTCCTCACTTTTTCCGTCCGATTTTCCTCTATTTGACATTAGACTGACAGTCTATTAATGAGGTCTTGTTGAGCTCCCGTCATCTCAAGGTGTGTCCCTATGCTCACCTGTTATTATCAGTAGTTGTCATATTTCTGTTGTATTTCACTAATAGGCTTTGTACATTTATGTTACGTCAAATCTGCCCTGTGCAAAATTAGGATAAAAATCCAAACAGACAAACACAAACTATTTTTACTCCTGAGTTCAATGCCAATGAATGACTCCTCTTCTGAGTATAAATAAACTGCTGTCTTTTGGCTTATATACTATTCTAGTGGCATAAAATTAGAAAAATAAGACAAATAAAGCATCCATTATAATTAGAATACAACAGAAGAGAATGGCTGTTATTGTCTACATTAGGCAGGAAAACTGTCCTCTGTCTCACCATTACAGTAATACATTACACTATGAAAAATGTGATATATATGTATCACAATATTTCTATACAAACTTCTCAATTATGAAAACAGTCAGTGCATTAATGCCTAAATGTATGCAGCGTACCCTCCCATATTTCACCTGTCAGATACAGAAATTACCATATGAATTAATCATCAACTGAAAAGTCCTTCTTGTGGAAGCCTTAGATGTAGATAAACAGCTCCTTCTTCTACAACAGTGTATGTGTTGGTCAGTTAATGCAGAAAGTCAACATGATGTTACTGGTTTAAAACTGTATACAACAGCATATCTGAGTGTTTTTCTGCTAGTCCAGAAATGGTCTGCCACGGATTTGGACACTGTTTACATCATAAGCAGAGTCAGACTTTTGCACTCAGAAAAGATATAATATCATCTGCATGACTGTATATAAAATAAGTTCAGTTTTCTTATGTGGTTTCTCCTGTTAGCAAACTGCCCCAGATGTACAATCCAGGCGAGGCAGATCATTTAGATTATTTAAATGGTTTGACTAAAAAAATTGCAGTTTTGTGGGACTATCTTGAAATAATATATGAGCAGTGCAAAGCTAAAATAAGATGTTTTCCTCTCTCCAGTTCTGCTGCCACTGTTACCTCTGCTTTAACAAAAAGGAATGTGCATCAGTCTCAAAATAATGAACTGCAGTCCAGCATTTCTGTAATAATAATCTGCAAATCCATCATTAATTTAGAGAGAACAGTATATAGACATGATCATCCTAACTCGAGGTCCACCTAATAGAGCTATCATCTAGATCACACAACAAAAGGTTAAATGGATTATCTTCAGCATATGCTCACAAACACATTGATCTACCTTAAAGGCATCTTTGTTGTACACAAACACACACAAATGGCCATTAACATAAAGGTAGAACCACTTTCAAATAAAGCAAAGCATCTGTTTTGCTCTGGCACGAGTTCCATCTTGCCTTTTCACAACTCTCCCTGTATAACATTAAACGCCTCAGGTAATCTTTAGGGTAAAAAGTTACTTTAGCCACTGGATGTTCAAATGCAATTAAGTGAAAAATAGTTTTCATCTTGAATCCATAAGAAGCAGAACATATAAGTTTTCTCTGCAATATAGTGCTCCATGGGAGGCATTTGTACATTGAAATGAACACGTAGGCGTTACGCAGCTGAAAGTGACACGCTCTTCCACCTCTGATTAACCGCTGGTAAGTTTCAGTCAACTTTCCAGACTATAAGGTAGACCAATATGTGCAGCTTAAAGCTGTTTAGGGGAGAGTTCATGGTTTGAGATGAAAGCGACCGCTCTGCTTCTGTGCCTGCATGTGCACATGTTCATCACCACATGTCTGTGGGTGTATTCACCACAACTGTGCCTATATTACAGAAGTTAGTTTAGAGTTTTCTACTCTGCAGTATTGAACTCTTAACCCATATGTTGAAAGCCTGAATAATTCAAAAAGCCTAAGCTGACTTTGCGCCTATATGACGCTTCATTTATCCGTACTTTTATCTGCTAGTCCTTTAACAATGCAGACCTAAGACCTGTCCTTCTGTTCCATTAAAATGTTTCACGCTCCTCAGAATAGGGAACTTCAGAACAACAGAGTCCACAAACATCTCCAAGTGCATTTAATTTACGATAACGAGAAAAGGAGGAGGTGGAGGATGAAGCGGGAGATGAGCGTTTTCTCAGCCAAGGGGTCAAGTCTATGGAACTACTGGACAAAAATCTGCATTCACATCCATAAAGATGCATGTGTAACACAAACCGTTCTCATAATACATATGTGGATGTGGCATTTATTGTGGCGGGAGAACTCTTAGCACGAGGAGGAATAAAGTTTTTGAAATGGAGTAGAAGAATCAGGGTCGCTCGGCTTGATTAATGGGTGAGGATATTAGAGAAGGGCTGTGTGTTGAGGCCTTGTTGTGGCCTTGTGGTGAAGAAAAAAGACCCTCTGGCCATGGGAACCTGTAAAGAGCCTGACAAACACCCACACAGGCAAACATATACACACAGAAGCATCAATCTCTTTTCTCAAACACAGGCTCACACACGGCCACAAGCAATGAGGACTGTACTGTATGAACACACACTATATATCTCTAGAGGTAAGACAGAAATCCAAAGACCTGACAAGACAAGTCAAAGAGATCCAACGCCTAGAGGCAGCAAAGACGACTGAGAGGATGAGGAGAGGAGAAGGAGTGAGCCGAGGATGAAGAATGAAGGGAGGAGAAATATTCACGGGGGATGAAGAGAGTGACACAGCATGAGATGAATAGAGAAGGGGAGGCGGAAATTGGTGAAGGCTGGCAGAGGCAGAGTGGGAAGGGAAGACGCAAACCAACCAACAGCGAACGAAGAGGTGGAGGTATGAGGAATAAACACGAGTGGGAGGAGTGGGAAAGACATGAACACAAAGTACAAAAAAGGAGAGAACAAGGGAAAGCAGAGCTGCATTCGGAGGTCCGGAGTATGTGTGTGGACAGGGCTTAGGGGAGGGAGAGAGATGTGTTGTGTATGCGGCCAGACGAGAGCGAAAGAGACAAGGAGATAAACTGTCAAGAGGAGCCAGTGAATCCACAACGACAGAGAGGGAGCATGTATGCATTTAGATGGTAGCCTTGCATGTGCGAGACTGAAATACCCAGCGAGGGATGACTGGAAGAGGGAGGAAAAGAGGCAAAGAGTAAAAGGGGGGTTGGAGGAGGGGGGGCAAAGTGAGTGAGAGAAGAGATGGTGGCGGTGATGCTTTGATGCTATCTGGGCACAGGGAGATGTGTGTGACACAATCTCAAATTGGAAATCGCTGTTTCAATCTCGCCTCACTCCGTGGCTACCCGCTCCACCGATAACAAGAGCGGCCTAATTCTATTAAAAATATCCCGTGAGTGCAGTGGTGGCTGAGACGAAGACAGCGAGAGGGAAGCGGGAGGAAGAAGGAGGAAGGGTGAGTGATGGCAGGAGGTAGGAGGCCAAATGAGGGAGACTGACTGGCGAAACAAACTCCAAAGACAACAGTGAGCCTTAAAGCACTTGCACAAGGAGAAAGTTTCGCCTGTCTTCCACCGTATCTCTTTACCCCATCTGCCCATCATCTCACCACAAACCTCTCCATCTCAGCGAATCAGCCCTCCATCTATCTAACTACCCATCTGTCTATTTATCGCTCTACCCATCTGCCAGCTCTTATCACTCCCCATAGGTTACTGTTCTCATTTAGGGCAGCTCCCTCCTTTTTCCCCCTCCATCTTACCCTCCACTCCATCTCTCTCTTTCTCCCTCCTCGACCCGTTCATTTTTGACTCTTCAAAACCATTTGCTACTCGGCTCCACGCGCCAAGTTAGCTAACCTCGCCATGGAGAGCCTGTCAGACAGCCGGTGGTCTTTTCATCTCACTCTTCAAACTCCTCGGCCAACTGGAGTGCTTGGGAAAAGTACTTTGTTTTCCAGATTCGACTAAAGCTGGACTTAAGTGGCTCGCTAATCACCAATCAGCGAGTAGATCAATTTAAATTCACAGAGGAACTGCGATTGAATAGGTCCCAGTTTCATTTCTCCTCAGCCAAATAAGCTTTTAGAAAAAACAGCAGGCCAGCTGAGACTGACAAAGGAGCTGATGAAGATAAGAAAAAACTAGACCCTGCTGAGCCGAGCCAAAGAGCACTCCAGGACAGTATCATCCAGCTTTTTTTTGGGGGGCTATTATTTTCTTAGGGCGTGAAGACAGATCGGATTAGAAAGCAAGAGAAAACAGAGGCTGGGTGTAGAGAGCGTATTGTGTATGTGGGGTTGGGCTGTAATAAAAAAAATAAACAGCTATGACTACAGCAGCCGGGCAGTGAAGTGTCAGGCTAATGAATTAATCAGACGGTCATTAGTTTGTATCTGCTGGGGTCCGAGCCGGCCACTTTTTCTGCTTCTCTTTTCCTTCACAGACAGAGAGAACAGAGCACGCAGGGAGCAAATGCTCATTCAGCTGTGAAAGAGACTGTGTGTGTGTGTGTGTGTGTGTGTGTGTGTGTGTGTGTGTGTGTGTGTGTGTGTGTGTGTGTGTGT